>JANTBZ010045782.1:0-11347 GCA_024741255.1 Exechia fusca
GTTGGTTTCCCTGAAAACATTCAAAAACCCGGTTTTCACTGCTTTTGCTTAGATATTGATGTTTAAATACAAAATATTTTGAATGGAAATAAAGGGTCTTATATTATATATATATGACTTTTTATTTATTTCATTCCAAGTTCGATATCACAGGCAGTGAACAGAAAATCGCATCGACGTCAACGACAAGCAAATTAAAGCTGCACGACAAGTTATCAGCTCCATATTGCAGTTGAGTTGTAATATATAATGTTTCCCAAAAGATCGTGCGCAATGAACAAAACCGAGAAAAGAACAATTTTAAAACATTTACTCACTGTGAATTCATCACGACTCGATGATCTCGAAACTAGAAACTTCAAGCTTGAAGTAGCTTTTGGACCGACTCCGCTACGACCATTAAACGATGTTACAGAGCTCTTCAAAAACAGAACCAAATTCGGATAGATTTTTTTTTTCGCTATAGTGAATATATGGGGAGTCTGAATAAAACTATATAGAGAATATGATTTTCTACTCAGCTTTTTGCAAAAAATGCCGAAGTTTTTTGACGATACCGAAGGATTGAAGACGTTTTGGGATATTTCCAGTGAATTCAGCAAGCGTAGGAAAACATTGTTACTTTTTCTTGCTCCAAAATGTACAAAAATGCTAATGTACTCGAATCGGCAGCTCTGGCGCGCACGTGCGAATGAAACAGCTGTTCGCCAAAATCGCTCCGGCTCACAGATGCTCCTACTGCATTACCGACGTCCTCCTCTCCACACCATTGAACGCACCCTTCTCCCCCGTTCGACGCAACGCAACGCCAGCCCGCCTGACAGTTCGACGCGCGCGCGCACGTCCGTCAACATTGCCGACGCGTCAACTGTCAGGCCTTTCTTTCCGGTTGAATCCATTGTCGGAGCAACATAAAACGTAAATATCGTCAATTTTCGTCGTAAAACATCTGCCCGAAACCGCCCGAATATCGCCTAAATGCCGGCCGCCCGCGGCTGCCCGACTCGTGTGTGTGGCCAGGCTGCCCGAATTTGTGCCCTGGCGCCGCGCCCATTTACGTGATATTCGTGGCGGAAAGTTGTGTGTGTGCGCGCAAGTGGAGTGAGATGATGGTGCTAACCTCGAAACTCGCGCTGTGCGCAGCTCAACGCTGCTGCTTTGCGGATGCCATGTTGTGAATGTGTGTGTATGTGCTAAACGTTCTGTTCTTCCGCCATTCCCGCTCACAGAGATATCATGGGTCGCTACGCCAACGAGCCTGAGAACACCGCCAAGTCGTGCAAGTCGCGCGGCTCGCATCTGCGTGTGCACTTCAAGGTAAGTGGAGTGATGTTTACATTTTCGCGTCTTGTGTTTGTGTTTTGTTGACACTTGCACAACGAGACATGTGCGTTCATCTGAAACTAATCAACTCCGTCTCATCTTCAACATCACCACCACAGAACACACACGAGGCGGCCCAGGCCATCAAGCACATGCCGCTGCGTCGTGCCCAGCGCTTCCTGAAGAACGTCACCGACAAGAAGGAGTGCGTGCCGTTCCGCAAGTTCAACGGCGGCGTCGGCCGTTGCGCTCAGGCCAAGCAGTGGGGCACCACCCAGGGA
This sequence comes from Exechia fusca, assembly GCA_024741255.1. Lineage (NCBI taxonomy): Eukaryota > Metazoa > Arthropoda > Insecta > Diptera > Mycetophilidae > Exechia > Exechia fusca. The sequence goes on from JANTBZ010045782.1 coordinate 1,605, forward strand.
CGTTGGCCCAAGAAGTCGGCCGAGTTCCTGCTGCAGCTGCTGCGCAATGCCGAGTCGAACGCCGACTACAAGGGTCTGGACGTCGATCGTCTGGTCATCGACCACATCCAGGTGAACCGCGCTCCGTGCCTGCGCCGTCGCACGTACCGTGCGCACGGTCGCATCAACCCGTACATGTCGTCGCCGTGCCACATTGAGCTGACGCTGCTGGAGAAGGAGGACGTCGTGGCGAAGGTGCAGGACGATGAGCCCAGCAAGAAGAAGGCGTCGAAGAAGAAGCTGCAGCGCCAGAAGGAGAAGCTGATGCGCAGCGAATAAGCGCGCGCGCGCTCCTGATGCGTATCGACGACGCTGCGTTTGGTCGGTTTGCGCGCGGCGTGTGCGGATGGGGTCTGGTTGGGTAAACGAACTGGGCTCTGCGCTTCCGTGTTTCGCGCACGTGAATTGGTTGACGTTCGTTTTGTGGACCGAAATAAACATCTAAAAACCGAATATTTTGATGAAGGTTTCATATTGTTTTGTGGAAAATTAATGCGTTGCCGATGAAGGCACGTACGCATGGATATCGATCATCGATTGGAATTGTGGGTGGCTGTTCGAAGTCGGGTATTTGTTTGATGCAACGGATGAATGGATCCAAGTTTAGCACGTGGACACATGATACAAATCTAAACATTTGTTTTTTGTCAGTCGCTGATGCTTATGTTACTGTCCTATGCTAATACATAATAGGGAATTGATCGTTCAATTTATATAGAAAAGCCGGGTACAGCGAACTTCGCTGTGCTTTATGTTGATTGAGTCCGTTGCCTATTATCAGGCGTTTCTTATTTCCACACACGCTTAACGATTTTTCGTAAAACAGTTCTCGCATTATTTGTCGGTAAATAAAAATAATTTAGGATGGTCAAATAATTATAATGAGTAAGAATGTGAAACAACTTGATTTTGAAATGTCGTAATATACGTATAATTGCTCGTGTTTTTTGGGCACGTGTAATAGAACGTGTTTCTTGTGCACGTGTACAACTCGTTGTCAAAACGCCTGCGAACAATCTCAGCCCTCCTATCACCATTGAAATGATATAGTAAATTTATTTATATCATATAATAACGATGGTAAATGCTAGAAAATTGTATTCAGAGTATAATGGCATCAAGAACTAGCATTTCAATGCATTGAATCATGACTTGAAAGGAAAAACATGAACATAAACCAAAAACCTCTAATGTTTCATTCACATGAAATTGTCACAATGCCACAATCAAATGTATCTATCGCTTTCAATTCAAGATTGAGGTATACTACCCGAGTATATAAGGTCACAGATTTCTTTATTTCCGCACACCGACGGATTACAAACGATTTGTCGAAAATCATGACATTATTTATCGATAAATATTTCGAGAATGTGAAACAACGTGATGTCGTAGTGCCGTAATTCGCGTTGAATTTTGTACACGTGTACGAAACTTTGTCAACGTCTGAAATGGCTATCACCAGGAAGTAAAACTGACATATTTGATGACATGATTTTTTAAGTTTCATTGAAGGACGATACACCGAAAATGACCGCCTTAAAACTCATCTATGCCCTTCGTATATAACGTTTACTTTTTTGCCTTAAATATATGTATTTTTCTGGGATAACTTGTTCATCGGTGCTATAAGGCTCTACATATAGCGAGCATTATCTTTAGAGGTCTGAAGAGATAAAATAATCACTAAGGGTCAAATCCGGAAAATACCGTATATGGGGCTGCAATTCATAACCATTTCTTCGAATTCGGGTATAACAACTTTGTATTCATATTAGTTGATTCAGAGTTCGCGCGGCAGACATTTTAAAAAGAGCTATTGCATGACCAAGAACACATCTACAAAAATTCCAAACATTTGTTTTCATATCTCTAGGGTATCAGCAATATCCATGATTTTCTATCTTCCGAATTTATTTTGTGGCTTTTCTATGTTTTCGACGGTAACCACAACATTTGAGCGTCTATAGTGCGTATCAACCTTGGTCACCAAATGGCCAGTACAGAATACAAAAATAAATCGCGAATTTATTTTTTCTGTTGGGGCTAATAAGAGACAACACTTACGTTTCATGTTTTGAAACGTAAGTGCTTTGGCCGCAATTGTTTACACTAGAAAACAGTGCTTTTACGAGGACATGGAATACTCCGATACACATTTCATCGCAATAAAGAAAGTTGCTTCAATCCAAATTAAATATCCAACGAACCAAAAGTCCTATCGATGTCAAATTTTGTATTATCGTCCATCAATGGAACAATGTTGATTATTAACAAATAATGTTATCAGAAAGATGTGTTCTTCTCAAAGACTATGTACAATACTCTTTGTAGTCTTTGCTTCTACTATCAAACGATACGTATTTTCCAGCCCAACTGTTATTTCATTCACTCGAAATTGCCACAATCAAATTTGTATCTATCGCTTTAATCCAGATTCATGTGAACACTCTGTGCAGATTTTGTTTGTTCCACAGAATATATTTATTTCTAAATTGTAGTTTGTAATTCTTATGCGTGTAAGAATGTGTGTCTGTGGTATTATACGTTGTACGTTTCTGTCTGTTGTGTCTGGGTGTGTGTTTGAGAAAGGTTCTGTCAAGAGTGTTTCGCTGCACTCGCGAATTGAGTGGTGAACATTTGATAATAATGTGTCTGTCATCGTGTCTCGCTGGAATCCTAACGATGTGAAGGGGGGCGAAAGGATGAATACGGGGGAAATGCTCGCATCTTCTGGCGCACATGTAGCGCATATCGCGATTACAACACAGCAATGCATATTAATACGTTTATGTGTGTGTGAGTGTGGGGTGGTTGTTTATTGGAATTCTATGCATATTGGGCGTAATCCATAGGTTGAAAGTGTGTAATGTGTTTGGTTTAAGTGTAATCGTTTAGGGGATTTCGTTTGAACACTCACTATTATATAGTGTGCTTATATGCTGCAAGTGTAAGAATATATGTAAGTATATTTGAGTATATTTACATTGAATATCCGGCACACAAACACTCACATCTCGCGCATCCGTCTTATTTGCTACAGCTACGGTAAATAACACACACACACATCAAGAATGCGCTCTACCGCGCGACAAAGAATACGCGTGTATTTTCATCATAGTTTGATTTTGTTTATTATTCAACTAAAGCACGATTACAAAAACAGAACTATTGTGGCCTTTTATAACGAAAAACATGTATCATCCGGAACGAACAGAAAACAATGAACGAATAATTTTTGTTTAGCTAAATTACCATTATAACAAAGTACAAGTTCTAATATATTTGTAATTGTAATTACTTTTATCCTGACACACTTGCACTCACACGAGAGCACACACACATCAGCACACACACTCACAATTAGAATCAGAAACAAGTATGTTTCATCCGACAAAATTCTAAATGCAGAAATAACGAAATTCCATAATTCGAATTAATAAAACTGAAAAATCCATTTGACATATTCATCTTTAGAATAGTCCAGGGACATCATCGATTTGTTATACCGATTAATCGGTCGTCCAAAAAACTCCGCTTTCTCTGGTATAATCGTACAAAAGCAACCGCTTGTTTGCGTGCCAGAATGTGTGTGTCTGATGTCTGATGTCTAAAGTGGATTCGTGTGTCTATGTGCTGTGCTTTCTCGCGACAATTTCGCGAGGAGACGCTCTCTTCTGGTCTTCGGTGCCGCCCAGCTGGTTATCGGGCGACTCTATATTATATTTATATTTTGTATGCTAAATAATCCGTATAATATATTTTGTATATTTTGAGTGTGTGTGTGTGTGTCTGTCTGTCTGTTTAAGTGTTCGTGTGTATGTGTAGGGTGTCTAAGGATAGATTGAATTGTGTGTATTTGTGGTTCGTATCTGGTTTGCAGTAACTAACACACACTCACACCACCTGCCACGCTGCACTCTCGCACTCCTCAATCACTTGATCAGTCCTGACCACCCACACATCCTCTCTGTCACTTTCACGGCTCTGATCGGCTGAAATTGCACATTACTCGAGATTAGACTGATTTTCGGTTTCGGTTTTCTGTGCTAATGACATTGGCGTGCCGCAGTTGGGGGGCGCGATTGGGCTGAACGTGTGTTTTGTGTTGGCTGGTAGTTTCAGTGTTTGCGTGTGTGTGTATGTGTCTGTGTGTGCGTGGATATAGGAGGGAAGATGATTAGTGTGATTGTGGTTGTTTGGGGGGTGGTTGTTGGAGTTTTTGTTGTTGTCTGTATTGTGGTGCTGGTCGAGGGCAATGTTTGGCAGTGCTTGTATTAACCGTCCTCCTTCGGCGGCGTGAACCAACCTGGTGAAACAAAATTGGGAGAAAAACATATCAATAGAATCAATCGCATACACATTTCTTCAGGCGTAATGGACTTACCAGTCTTCTCGTGAATTTGCACCAGCGACTTGAAGCTCTGCTGGGCCCGTGCTAAACTGTATTGACCCGTAGTCAAAGCCTGAAGGGACGAAGTAAGCAAACGTGGAAGCCGTTAATAAATTGCAATGAAACAATAGCCGCACAAACAGACATATACACAAGAATCTATGAAGTCGGACAATGGACATATCGACGTACAAACAAGGGTGTCAGTTAGCTACGAGGTATTTTAAGGTCTTACAAAGTCTAAAAAAGGTCATATAAGTTGTTAAAAGGGCTAATAAGCTCGTTATGATGTCTCAAAAATGTTTACGATGTCTTACAAGGTCTTAGAAGCGCTAATAAGCTAGTTATGAGGTGTTAAAGAAGCTAACAAGCTTTGTCAAGTGATGATAAAAAAGCTAACAAGCTCTGTTAAGAGGTTATAAGAATGTTTGCCATAGAATATTCCTAGATTTAACAAGAAATATTAAATGTAATGACACCTCGAACTAGCCTGTTGAATTTATATGGACCTAACTAGCTCACACCTCTTACGTAGCTTGTTAGCTCGAGCTCTTCCTCATTTTTGGGTGTACTGGTAGTCGGTATAATATTAAAACTTACAACCTTGTTTAAAATATTCTCGAGTCGGGCCCAAAGACTTAAAAAACGTTTTTAGTAAACTGAGAATATCAACAATGTTTTTTTACTTTGGAAAACAATATTATAAAATGCAAAATATACGTTAGGTATGCCAAGACCAAGTGCAAATTCGCCCTTTGCTTTAGCGTTACAAATCGTTTGTCCGTTTTGTCCGTTCTTCATAAACTACTTCTACGACACTCCATGCACTTTGACCACACACTACATAAATCAAGCACACGCACACAAACTACAGTGAATAATAAGAAAAAAAATGGATCCTCACTCGTCGCCCTGGTACCTTGGTCGCCGCGAACTGAATGCGCGCTTTGCCCTTGACCAGAGTGGCAGCGATCTGCATGATGACCGCCTCAACGGTGTAGGCGGAGCTCCAGCCCTGCTTGGTCAGCAGCTCCATGCAAATGGCGCCGCCGACCAGCACGTAGCCACCTGTTGTCAGAGATGGACGAAACGAAATGATGAAGTTGAACGTACTAGATTGTAGTGTGTTATTTAAGGTTCAATTCCAGAACAGATTCTTCGTAGCAAAAGCTCAATGCACTTCAACTTTTCGTAATTTTGAATGTTTTAGATGAGGAATGAAATTGAATGGCTGAAGAATAGATAAAAACCGTGCAGTTCAAGGATCAGATCACCAGTTGCGAACTATCCAATAGTTTCCATGATAATCGACAACCGACTGAAACAACCTCACTCACCAGAAATGATCGGATGCACGACGCGCACGAACGGCGGCTCAAACGGATACGACTCCTTGAACATGATGTTGAGCAGAATGCTGTCGTTGCCCTCCTTCTCCTTCAGCTGCATCAGATCGCCGTACAGCGGACTGTCCGGATCGACGCTGCGCAACCGGATGTTCCACTCGTAAATCGAATCGCTGACCAAATCGATGGAGTACATGTTCTTCTTGAACGAGTCGCTGCGATAGATGTCGCGCAGCTCCTTCATCAGTCGATCGGTGGCCTGCACGCTGCCCGATACGCTGCCCTTGAGGTAGTCCTGCCGCTGGCTCTGGCGCAGGCGCTCCAGTGTGGCGAGGTGCTCCACCTCCATGTCCTCCTGCGATTGATTGGGACGATTGGAGATTAGATGTTGGGCTCGGAGCGGTTGAAGAAGATTCGATTGGAATAGTGTTTTCACTTATTGTGATTTTTACAATGTAGTCTGGTCGTTCAACATGACTTTTATTTTCATGTTACCGTGAGTCAAAAGTGATAAATTAGGAATTTTTCGCTTTCTTGTTCGTTTGAACTCTTGTGCATCTTTTAAGCTATAACATGAAAATATCCGTGCTAAACTTCGACATGTTCTGATTTTTTTTCTTCAGATAAATCAATGGGTTGGATCCAAAACAAACTAAAGTTGTAGTTTTATTGGCATTGATGAGTTGTTCAAAATATTATTTTACTGTTTACGTCTGCGTGCTATATTCTAGAAGATGACTACCTCAAAAGATCCATAACGATTCAATAACTACTTGTTGTTTATGTTACAACACCTTTATGTAGGGGAGTTTAACCCGTTGTGGACACAGTTTGGTTTTTGAGCCATAACTTTTGATCAAGATTATATTTATGTGTACATTAATTGAAAGCCAAGAAACATAGCTAACTACTGGTGAAAAAGTGAATTCGATTCTGTTGATAACAAAAAAGTTATTCAACATCGAAAGAAGTGAAAAAATTTAACCGGTTGTGGACACCCCCAAAACTGCCTTTTAAAATCCAAGTAAAGTGTTTATTTTTGGTGTTTATTATTGCCAACTGCTCCTGGAAAATTGTATAATCATCGCTATACTGGAAATCGGATGTCAATTATTTCAACATTTGGTTGTAAACCCTTGAAAGTATGTAGTCCATTTCAAAGGGCTTGAATTCACAAGAGACTTCTCATCGACGCCGAATTTAATACCAGCATTTCACCGATTTTTATCGGCAGTATGAGAAATGCCTTGAATTTGCTTCGAATTACCAATTTTGCTGCTACTGGAGGGGTGTCCACTACATAACGCACAATCGTATTTGAACAGATTTGATTTATCTGCTTTATTTCAAAAATTACGGGGGGGTGTTCACAACTAGTGAACACAGATATTATCATGTGACCGATTGAAATATGCGCAAGAGTTCATGTTACCAGATAAGCTAAAGAAAATTAACGGGCATTCTCGGTTACTCAACAAAAAAAATAGTTCATGAATGCTTTATCGTAAGCTTTCATTTTCAGTTCGGCTGACCGGTCTAGGTTTATTTGAACATGATAAATACTTTAATGTATGAGACCATGTCAAGGCCTGACTGAGAATTCCATTTTTTTCATTAGAAGAACTTCAGAAAAGATTAGGCAGAAGGCTGGAAACATCATAAACCCATTTTTGTGGTTCAGTGTAATAATAATAATAACGCTTCACCAACATTTTCACTACAGTATTTTTTCTGGATATTTAACAAATATTGCATTCGTACACGCTGTCTCAGATCGAGCATGAATATTGAAATCCCTTTAATTTTGAATGAAGCGTTATTGATTAAAACGGAAATAGCCCAACTATTAACATTACTCACACCGTGAAGAAATAGATTTCTTCTCGCCACTCACCTTATTCGTCTTCTGGCCCTCGTCCATCTCCAGCGCCAGGTCCTCATCGGCCTCATCATCATCCACCTCCTCCTCCTCATCATCATCGTCATCATCATCATCGTCCTCCTCCTCCTCCTCTTCTTCCTCCTCCTCGTCATCGTCATCGCTAATCACCAGCACCTCGTCCATGTGCGAGTCCACATCGACGCCGGACGAGGCGCCCGACACGTCCATGCTCTGGTCGGGCAGCAGGCCATTGGCGTTGGCGGCGTCACGGGAGCGCTTCGCTTTACTCGTGACGCCATTGCTTGTGCTGCCACTGCCATTGGAGCGCGACGCGGCGGACGATGCGGCTGACGCGGAGGATGTGCTGACGGTACTGCTCTGATGGTGCGAATGGACGGCGGAGGCGGCGGCGGGCGGGGCTGATGAGGCGGAGGACTGTGATTTGTTGAGCTTCTGCTGTTGGTGCTGCTGCTGCTGGCGCAGTTTGTACTGCTGCTGGCGCTGCTGGTGGGCGGCGAGCAGGTCGGCGGGCATTTGCAGGGGCAGGGCGAGCGCATCGAGGTCGGGCGGCAGCGAGACGGTGTGCAGGCGGCAGAGTTCGCGCAGCAGAATCTCCACCTGATTGATGACGTGATTGTCGCGGCCGAATGTGTTGCTGAGGATCTGGACGGCGTTGGTGACGCTGGTCTCTTCGGACTCGGCGAACCAGACGGGCGGCGTGGAGGGGTAGGTTTCCTGGCGGGAGGGTGGGGACAGAAGCGGAACGGATGAGTTGAGTACGAGAGCAAAATGGGGAATATGAATCAGAGTTCAGTGAAAGCGGTTCTACGAATTTATTAGGCCAAGGAATATAGAACTTAGCTCATTTTGTACTAGTGGTCAATGAATACTTTGGAATTTTGTCTATGATAGCCGAATGCCGTTAGTGACCCATCACAATTTCCGTAACCCGTGAAAACTGGCAACCAGATCAGCGCAAGACTGGTGAAACAAGGATCAAGTTGTTACTAACACGTGGGTCATTAGGATTCCGGTCTGACACAGAAGGAACAACATGTTTGATGAAAACTTTTCGAATTCTTCTACATAGTAGTTTCATTTCAGCCCAATAGCCTTAAATCGACGGTCCTACAACATCTCGATCCCCTTCGAAATGTAATCGCCGCTAACCCTTGCAAAATGCCCTTTTTCTCGATCTCGACTTTCTTATTTGAATGTAATCTCTGTCTGGAGCAAATTTTTCGAATTTGATATAATTGATAGAAGTCGATGAGGGCAAAATCCAGAGAACACCTTTGATAGGGCGGTAATGGTAAATGGAAGCCCTATTCTTTGATTTTGGCCTTCGTTCTAGCTACTCGTGAATGTGAAGGTGTTGAATTATTTTGGTATGTAGAAGAACATTTTTCTCTCCTCATGTGTTTAGGCCATTTCGGACTTCGAAGGCCTAAAATATGAAATAATATGGATCTATAAAAACTGTGTTCTAAAAGACAAGATCGAAGACAAGAAGCCCATACAAAAACATCGGATACGTTACACGTTGAAAAAAACAGACAAAAAAGACATGGGAAATAAATTCATCGAGTGTTCTATTGCAAACATTTTTGTAATATATTTTAATCTGATCAATTTTCGCTATTTTTGAAGCCTTATTCAGTACTAGACACATCAATTTCATCGATTTATCTGCCGTTATGATTCTCATCAACGTTAATTTTTTCAAACATGAATATCGATTAAAAAACAATGAACACTTGGGCAGGATACCGTGTTCTAAATGTGTTCAGTACAAAGCTCGGGAATGATTGAACGGTTTGGGGTTTTCTCCACTCGATGATCCACAGGAAGGATGTTAAACGTTGCCTAGGGTTACTCTTTAGAGCGATGGGCTAACCACATGTCATCTTTCAAACTGGTTACGAAGCCCTGCTACTCTTCAAATACAAGTGGAGTATACAAGGAAGGTCAAGACCTTCGGATTGTAGCACCAAACCTGATGACAAATGTGTTCAGTGTTTTGGGGGGGTTTTTCATGACCGTGTTCAAACAACCCTGGTATAAAACCGTGTTATAGTAGGTT
>JANTBZ010045793.1:0-11347 GCA_024741255.1 Exechia fusca
ACCTTGGGGCTACTTGAGGGTAGATTGAGGCTGTCTTAAGGCGACGTTGAGGATACTTCGAAGCTACTTCTAGATATCTTGAAGCCACCTTGAGGCTACTTGAGGTTACATTGAGGTTGTCTTGAGGTGTCATTAAGGCTACCTCGAAGCTACTTCGAGGTACTTTGAAGCCACCTCGGCTACATGAGGTTACATTGAGGTTGTCTTGGGAGCTACTTCGAGGTACCTTGATGCCACCTTGAGGCTACTTGAGGTTACATTGACGCTGTCTTGAGGCTACTGCAAGACTACTTCGAAGCTACCTTGAAGCCACCTTGAGGCTGCTTGAGGTTACATTGAGGCTACCTTGAGGTACCATGAAGCCTCCTTGATGCTACCTTGAGGTACCTTGAGGCTACTCGAGGTAACATTGAGGCTGCCTTGGGGCTTCTTTAAGGCTACTTTGAAGCTAATTTCAGGCTATATTGAGCCTTACTCGAGACTACCTTGAGGTACCTTGAGGTTTTCTTGATGTTACTTCAGGGCTATCAGACACCTCGAGCTACCTATTATCTCCATTCCACATAACACAGACCAATTACTCACCCACTTCCTCCTCCCCCCCCCGTTCCCGCCAGATCACCGTCTCCATCTGCGAGGAGAACAACAAGTGCTACAAGCTCGAAGCCAAATCCATCCTCAAGCAGCCGCCCACCCTCGACGCGCCCGGCGCCTACGAGCACGAGTTCTTCGTCGTCGTCGACCTCCTGGAGCTCGGCTTCGACAAGGAGTTCCAACTGCGCGCGGACACCTCCCGCCAGTCCGGCGCCTTCGGCGCCCTCCGTCACGAGACCGAGATGCGCCTGAAGTCGCGCGACCAACAGGAGTACGTCTACCACGTCCGCCTCGCCGACGGCACCGCTCTCGCCGAGCTCCGCCTGCCCAAGCGCACGCTGGCCGTCGAGGCCGTCTACTCGCATCCGGAGCCCAAGAAGCTGCCCTTCGGCGCCTACGAGCTGTCGATCAGCTCCTACCCCGACCGCAAGGCTCAGCCCGCGAAGCGCGCCACCGTCGCGCTGTCCGCCGAGATCAAGCGCCCCGCGGAGGGCTCGATCACCACCAAGGCCGAGGCTCGCGTCGAGCACCCGGCCATCCGACCGCTCGCCGTTCGTGCCTCCACCCACGTCGCGGGCTCCTACAAGCTCGATGCCAAGAAGGAGGCCTCCGCCAAGCTGGAGCTGGACGTCTTCAAGCTGGCCGAACAGAAGCTGGTGCTGGAGGCCCTGTACTCGGTCGGCGGCGCCGCGCAGCGCACCTACACCGCCCGGTACGAGGCGAGCGTCCGCAGCAAGGGTCTGGCGGTGGCCGCCGAGGCCAAGGGCGAGACCAGCGTCTGTCTGGACAAGCGGACGGTGCGCGCGAACCTGGCCGTCGGTGGCATCGTGCCCGGCATGAGCGAGGAGGTGGCGCTCGCCGCCGGCGATGGCCGCGCCGAGTGGGTGTACAAGGTCAACGAGGTGGACGTGCTGCGGCTGGAGGCGCAGGCGGCGCCCGAGCCCCGGCTGGCGCTGGTCAGCCGGCATCCGTTTGGCGGCGGCGCCAAGCCGCTGCTGGAGGCCAGCCTGAAGCAGCCCGCCGTCGGCTCGCTGGTGGCGGAGGTGAAGCGTCCGGGCGCGTTCCGTGCGGGCGCCGAGCTGACGTGGGCCAAGGTGGCGAGCGTCGAGCTGGTCGATGGGGCGGAGAAGAAGCTGCTGGGCGCTGCGGTGCAGCTGGACCTGGGCAATCTGCTGGCGACGGAGGCGCATCTGGCGCCGGAGGCCGAGTGGCTGGCGTTCCGACAGCAGCAGGTCGAGCTGGCGGCGAAGCAGCGCGACGAGGTGCAGCAGAAGGTCGGCGAGTACGTGGAGAAGACGCGGGCGCAGCTGGAGGAGCAGCTGAAGCGCGTGCAGGCGGCCCAGTTGGACACGCAGGCGGCGCAGAAGGCGTGGGCGGAGGGCGTCAAGCAGCTGGGCGATGAGCTGCTGGCGGACAAGACGATCAAGCAGGTGTACGAGCATTTGTAAGTGCGGATGCGGATGCAGTGTTGGAGAAGGGTTCAGGGGGGCTTCAGGAGTTTCGTAGCGTTTTAGTGAACCTTTTGTGCTTTGGAATCACCGGTCGAGGCTTGATGGCAAACAATGGCCAGGTTCTTTTCCATCAGAAGATGGTGGTTCTTACGAAGGCACTGGACCGAACCCTCGAAGGAATTCGCAGGAATGACGGTCCGATTTGGTCAGGTTTCCACCATTCGAAGATACTCACGCTTCACCAGCTTACGCAACCGAACTAACCCTTCTTCCCTCCGCCATTTTCCCGCCTCACCAGCCACCAGCTCACCGCTCCGCTGGCCAAGTCCGTCACGCAGATCGCCGGCACGCTGGCCGACTACGCCCGGCACATCCAGGCCGCGCTGGTCGAATTCTACACCGCCGTGCAGCGCACCGCTCACGAGCATCTGCTGCCCGCCGCGCAGGCTCTGCGCCAGCGCCTGCAGGCCGTTGGCGAGCAGCTGCGCGACGAGACCATCACCGTGCTGGGCGACGTTGGCCGGCGGCTGCTCGCCGCCGTGCGCAAGTTCGAGCCGGAGCTGCGCGAGTTCGCGCAGCGCTCGGCGGCGTTCGTCCGGCGGGCCGCGTCGCATGCGGACAAGTATGTGCAGTGGGCGCGCAAGGAGCTGGCCGACGTGTGGCAGCTGGTCCGGGACACGGTGCAGGAGCTGCCCGGCCTGGAGTTTGTGCGCGAGAAGGTGCAGGAGGTGAGTGGGAGTGGGCAAGGCGGCTCAATCTGTCGGGCTGATCTTGATCTAGATGGATCTGAATTGAAGGATCGCAGATCTGTAGATTTTATCTAAATTTATCGATCAGAGTTGAAGGCGCTCGGATCTATCGATCTAATCTTCATCTAATCGTGAGTTAAGGCGCTTCATGTTATTTATTTAGTCTCGATCTATCGATCTAGTCTTGATCTATCGATCTAGTTTTGATCTTTCGATCTAGTCTTGATCTACCGATCTAGTGTCGATCTATCGATCAAATCCTCATCCAATCCTGAGTTAGGGGATCTAATTTCTATCGATATAGTCTAAATATATCCCAATTGATCGCTCTAATCCCAATCTATCTGATCACAATTATCCGACCTGTTGTCAATCTATCGATATAATCTCATTTGAACGATTCAATCTCCATCTAATCCCCATCTAATCCTCTGCGCGTTTCTCTCTGTGTTTTGCCCCTGCCAGCTGACCGCCAACTACCAGCTGCCCAGCCACTGGTCGCAGGTGATCAAGGAGCTGCTGGCCACCGTGCGCGACATTCTGCCCGGTGACAAGCAGATCGGCGTCGAGCTGCGACAGTTCGTCGACGCCCTGAGCGATTACATTGAAAAGGTATGATCGAACGGCAGCTCCACATGACTCGAATCGAGAAATGCGATTGAGAAGATGTCCGGCCCGAAGGACCATACAATGATACTCCTTTTCCTTTCTCCTCCCCCATTCCTCCTCCGGCCAGAAATTCGCCAACAAACCCGTCGACGATGCCGCCGAACTCCGTCTACTCTACGCCAAACTCGTCCAGGCGCTGCGCTCCCTCTACTCCGGCCTGGCCAAGCATTACGTCCAGCCCGCCGCCGAGCTGCTCCGCCTGCCCGGCACCGGATCGGTGGCCTCGCGCCTGCCCTCCGACTACGCCACCTGGGCCGAAACGGCCCGCCAATGGCTGCGCCAGCTGCTGCTGCAGCGTCTGCCCGCCTACCTGGGCGGCGTTCGCTCCTCCGATGTCGATCGGCTGCGCGGCGAGCCGCTGCCCCGCCTGACCGAGCTGCTGTACACCTACCGGCCGTACGCCTTCTCGCCGCTGAACTGGCTGCCGCCCTTCACCAAGCACGCGCAGCTGATCGACGGTCGCCATGCGGTCACGTTCGCCGGCGTGCAGGTCAGTCTGGACGGAGCGGCGGGCGGCTGCACCTTTGTGCTGGCCACCGATGCGGTGAACGGCAACTTCACGGTGGTCGCGAAGCTGGATGCGGCGGGCAAGCGGTTGGCGTCGCTGCAGCTGCTGGATCGCGCCGGAGCGAATGCGATCGAGGTGCTGGCCAATGGAGTGGTGCACGTGAACGAGGCTGCGGTGGAGCTGCCGGCCACGGCCGGAGCGGATCTGGTGGCGTGGCGGAAGTGGCATACGGTTGGAGTGGCGTCGCAGGTACGGTGGAATCCGATCGGATGCGTTTGATCGGTGGGAAATGCATCCAGCTATGCAGCAGTAATGCAATGGACTTGATGGACGAATTTCGTTCGAATTCATCCAGTTCATCGTTGATAAAGTTCATCAGTTTCTAGCTTTCATTTGATTCGTTCGATGAATTCCCTTCGAATTCATTGATTCATCTGATCTCTTCTTTTTTACAGATGAATGAACCGTTTTCTCCGTTCGTTTCTTTCGAAAAACATAGAGCAGTCAGTCGATGATTTCCGTTCGGATACATTGATCCAATTCATTTTGTTTTTGTTCTGTTTGGGATGAACTAACAGTTTCTTGGAATTCAATACGTTCGAATTGTATTGATAGATCAATCAATCACTCATTGAATTCAGTTCGGATACATCAACTCATAGATCAGTGATTCTCTCACTCAATGAACGGACTCTCCAGTCTGATCAACGGACCGTTATATTTCAATCCTCCAGCCTGTTCATCCGATCATTTCGTTGGTATTCTGTATGATGAACCGACTGTTCATTCCATTATTTCTTTCCGGATATCCGCGAGATTTTGACGATTGGATCAATGATTCATTCGTTTATTCCGTTTGTAATCCATTGAGTCAATCTTGAAGTAATCCATTCATCCACTCAATCCAATTCATCGATCGAAATCTTACCCGATTCAGTTCACTTGACTAACCGCCCAATTCGCTCTCCATCTCTCTCTCTCTCTGCCTCGCAGGCCGGCGTTCGCATCGAGTGTGCGCTCGATCTGCGCGTGTGCTCGATCACCGTCAGCGGATTCTATCACGGCCAGCTGCGCGGCGTGCTGGGAGAGGCGAGCACGGAGCCGCTGGTCGATGGCCGCCTGCCGAACGGCGCTTGGGCGCAGACGCCCGAGCAGCTGGTCGAGGGATGGTCGACGGGGGCGGGCAAGTGCGCCGGCAAGGTGAAGGTCGACGCGCCGGAGGGACGCGGTGAGGTGGAGAAGCTGCATCCGGGTGAGTTGGGGATTCCGGAATGGGACTGATGTATTCATTGGCAGAGACGAGCATCCAAGTTATTGGGAATATTGCAAATTTGTGTTTCGGCTCGATGGACCAGTTTTATATTATTTCAGTTTTGAACAATCACTGACCGCTGTCGAACGAAAACATGAACAAACCTTGTCCTTCCTGGTCCTTCGAGCCGGACGGAGATTAATCGAGCTCAGACAGCGAAGTCAAGCTAGCCGTTCAACAACTTATGCCATTGCGCTCTAATCAGTTTCAGTCGAATCTAAATTGAACAACATCTAGAACAATCTCTGGAAACCAGATTTACTACATCTGATGCAGTTGTCCTCTAATGAATTTCTATTCTCGTCGTCCTCCTTGGACCGCTAGCGGTCGAAGGACCAGTGTTGGAATGACGATTAGATCAACAGACGTTAGTCTTTCGAGCCGGTCACCATGTGCAAATGTTGTCGGGCTCGAAGGACCATCAGTGGAATGACTATTAGATCAGCACACGTTGATCCTTCAAGCCGGTCACCATGTCGAAATTTATTCTGGTTAGAAGGACCAGTGTCGGAATGACGATTAGATCAACAAACGTTGGTCCTTCGGGACGGACACCAAATCCCAATCATGCCTGTTTTCCAATCAGACTGACGATTAGACCAACACACGTTGATCCTTTGAGCTGGACACGATGAAAAAAAACACTCCGGCTCGAAAGACCAGTCTTGGAAAGCCGATTAGATCAACAAACGTTGGTCCTTTGAGCCGGACATAATATAAAAAACAATTCCGGCTCGAAGGATCAGTGTCAAAATGACGATTATACCAACAAAAATGTAACCTTCGAGCCAGTCACCATGTCAAAATTGTGTCTGGCTCGAAGGACCAGTGTCGGAATGACGATTAGACCAACGTTGGTCCTTCGAGCCGGACGCCATGTGCACATTTTCCGGCTCGAAGGACCATTGTCGGAATAAAAAATATACCAACAAACGTTGGTCCTTCGAGCCGGCCAGATAGAAAACTTAAGCTAGTCGTACCCAAACTCCTGCGTTCGCCCTCCAATCAATCGCCGCTCTTTTCTCCCTCCTCCTCCGCAGGCTCCACGGCCGTCTGTGCCGATCTCTTCGCGGCCAGCTCGCGCTCCCCGCTCCGTCTCGGCTTCCCCTTCATCCGGCCCCAGATCTACCGCGCCGCCTGCGAGCACGCCGTCGCCGGCATCGCCGACAAGTCCGAAGCCCAGGCGGCCGCCTGCATCGTGGCCCGCGGCTACGTGGCCGCTGCGCGCGACCAGCACATCCCCATCTCGCTGCCCGCGTGGTGCGTGCACTGCCCGAACGTCGCGCACCAGCTGGACGCCGACTTCCCGGTGGTGGCGCCCTCGGCGGCGGCCACCGGCCAGAAGGCCGACATCGTCGTGGTGGTGGACACCAGCGGTGCGCATCTGCAGACGGTCGTGCAGCCGGTGCTGGCGCAGCTGCGCAAGGAGCTGGCCGCTCGCGATGTGACCGATGTGCATGTGGTGGTCGTGGGTTATCATCCGGAGCGCAAGTTCCCGCGAGTGTATGCGGCGGCGAATGGCAAGCTGACGCACGGCGACAAGCTGAAGCTGGTCGAGTTGGCTGGCGCTCAGGACAAGGTGGAGGGACCGGTGAGGACGGGCGTGGAGCATGTGGACAAGGCTGTGGCGGCCGGATGGAAGGTGAGTGACGCTGGATTCGATTTGCCTCGAGAGATCGGATTGGAGCAAATTAGATCGGCATTGGACCGAAGAGTAGAGAGATCAATGCATTACTCGGAGCAGTTCTGCCATGCCTCACATACAGACTAACTTCCAATATGATTTTTCACATTGGTTGATTTTGATGAGTACCTTCTGATGAACATTCCTTCCATTCTCATTATGTCTAACTTTCATTCCGCTTCGCGTTTCAACGGTCTTCAACGGTCTTCTGCCGATCATTATATACATAGTTTATCAATTGGCACAATTCACTCCTCTTCCACTCTGATGCCTGAACTCCGACTGTTCGTCTCTCTCATGCTTTCCATTCTGACTTCTGACAAACGGTTCCATACTTCAACCCCAATTGCTTACCTGCTGCTGACAATTTCTCCAGTACTTCCCATTCTGACCAACCTCGATGTTCCATTTTTTCGAAGACAAACTTCTATTCTCACCCATACCAATGCCTCACAAACAGATGATAATCCATCGAATAATTTGTATACTGACCAACTTCAAGCCTTTTCAACCTTAATCCTTAGTATCTGACGACCATGTTGTTTATATCTTGCCTTCAGCTGATCGTTTTTCCTATGCTTTTCATTCTGATTAAATTCGATTCTTTCCAACCAACAATAATTATCCGCTGATGAAACTTCGATCAATGCCTTACATTCTGACCAACTAATGCTTCTAATCAACTTGAATTTCCCACCTTGATCATTTTTGTTCTTCAGCTGACCGAATTTCCCACGTTTTCATTCTGAACAATTTCTCTCCCCTCCAAGCTCTCATGTCTTACCTACAGATTACATTCCTCCGATGTTTTACATTCTGACCATCGAATTCCTCCCATTCTCTTCAACCACCGTCAATCCTTTCCCATCCTTATTTCCACTTTCTGCAAAATATTCATTGGCAGCCTCACTATCGACCTAAATCCTCTTAAATGTCTCACCTGCGGATCAGCAATCCTTCGATGCCCTCCATTCTTTTCATAGTTCCTCACTTCAATGCCTCACTTGCCATTGGGATTTGTTCCTCAATGCTTCTCTGTCTGATCAACCTGATCCATCCTCAATCCGTACTATTGTTCAATGCAATTCCTCCAGCTGACCGCTATCCCTCTCGATAAACTTCTCGTTCCTTCCAACACCATCGCCTTACCTGCAGATGGAAATCCCTCCAATGCCCGCTATTCTGACCAACCATTTTTCTATTTTTTCTATGGCAATTTCATCAATGCTTCCCTCTCTAATCATTACTAAACGATGACAATTTCCTCGATGCCGTCTTTCTCGCTTCATTGGGTTTTTTCCTTCAATGCTTCCCTGTCTGATCAACCTGATCCCTCCTCAATCCTTTTCGATCAACTCATCTCACCTTCCTTGCCTGAAAATGGAACTTCCTCCAATGCCCGCCATCCTGACCAACCATTCTTCTCTTCCTCCCATCCTCATCTCAGGCCTGCCACGCCCTTTGATATCATGCCTTCCATTATTATGAACTTGGATCACACTCCCATCTTCTATCCTTTCTGATCAACTGCCTTCTTCTTCAATCCCAATGACTCACCTGTCCTTCAATGTCTGCCAATCTTGCGGATTTTTCTTCAATGCTGATCAACCTGATCCCTCCTCAATCCTCTTCGATAAACTCATCTCACCTTCCTTGCCTTACAATGGAACTTCCCCCATTGCCCGCCAGTCTAACCAACCGTTCTTCTCTCTCCCCCGTCCGCAGGCCTGCCACGCCCTCAGCGCCGACTACCTCCTCTCGCCCGACAGCCGTGCCTTCGCCACCGCCGTCGCCTATCCGTTCCGCCCGGACGCCGCCAAGACCATCGTCGCGGTGCGCAACAGCGTGCTCACCGCCACCCTCACCAAGACCGTGATCGCCACCATGCTGGGCGCCTGGACCGACCAGTCGGGCATCCAGACGCATCTGATCGAGGCTCTGGCCGGCACGCCGCCCCAGGCGCCGGCCGACTTCAAAACGGGCGGCGCTCTGGTGGGCATTGGGGCGGAAGCGCTGTACGGCCTGAACGCGGTCAATCCGAAGACGCGCCAGCTGCAGCCGAGCACGAAGGCGCAGCGCGACCAGCTCGACTGGCCGGCCGAGGACGAGGACCTGGGCGCGGAGCTGGTGTGGGAGGCGGGCGGCACCGTGTTCGATCTGGGCTCGTTCGAGCGGCTGGCCAAGAAGCCGGCCGAGCAGAAGAAGTGGCTGGGAGTGGTGGCGGCGGTGCTGGCCGATCGGATTGCGCGCAACGAGCTGAAGCTGAGCTGCGAGTGCGAGGTGGTCGGCGGGCTGCACGCGCAGTACGATTGCAACAAGGAGGATGAGAAGCTGAGGGCGGTGAGTTTTTGTTCTGGTTTCCAAATGATTGGTTTGATCAATGGATTAGTCTCCTCGAATAGAGTATGGAATCGATTAGAGTATCCTGTTGATTTGATTATCCGATCAATTGAATTGATCGAACGATTATAGATTTTTTCAAATGATTCAAATTTTAGATTATATTCAATTCAATCAATGTATCAATCAATTGTTGTTTGATCAATCAATTAGACTCTTCCTTTCAACTAAATTTGACAATAACGTAGATTATTGAATTATTCGATCAGATTATTCAATCAATCGATTACATTATTAAATAAATTATTATTATATCGATTTAATTATCCAATCGTTGATCTAACTAATCATTAAATTTATTTAATCGATTGAATTGCACTGTATTTTCTAATATGATAAGTTTTCCTTTTAATACATTTTATTGTTCGATAAATTAGTCTCCTCAATTAGATTATTGAATCGATTTTTTTATTTAATCAATTATACTATCCTGTTATTTGATTGTTCGATCAATTGAATGGGTCGATCGATTATAGTATTTCTCAACTAATACACATTTTAGGTTATATTGGATTCAATCAATGTATCGATCAATTGGTGTTTGTCAATAAATTCGATTATTATTCAATCAGATCATTCAGCCAATCCGATTAATCAATCGATTACAATATTATATCAATCGAAGATATAATTTATAATTTTACTTGTTCCATCGATTGGATTGCATTGTGTTTTGTTATTTCAATTCATTCCATTTAATTGTTCGATCAATGGAATTGGTCGATCGATTATGGTATTTTTCAACGAATTCGAATTTTAGATAATTTTGTATTAAATCAATGTATCAATCAATTGTTGTTTGATCAATAAATCAGACTCTTCCATTCAACTAGATTTGTCAATAAATTAGATCGTCATTCAATTGAATTATCCAATTTATTACATTATCAATTTGTATTATATCAATTGAACTATCCAATCGATCTTCTAATTAGGCATTATATTTATTCCATGGATTGAATCGCACTGTATTTTGTATTTCGTTCGGTTTTCAATTGATTGAATTTAATTCACTCGATTTATTCGATCAATTGGAGTCTCCTCAACTAGAGTATTGAATCAATCAGACTATGTTAATTTGATTTTAATTGGTCGATCGATTATAGTATTTTTCGTTAATTCAAATTTGAGATTATATTGGATTCCATTGAAGTATCAATCAATTGTTGATTGTTCAATCAGATCATTCAACCAATCAGAATTTTCAATCAATAGAAAAATTCAATCAATCAATCATTACTAAATCAATTGAATAATCCAATCAATTACAATATTATTCCAATCGATGATCCAATTAATCATCCTACTCATTTCATCGATTGAATTGTATTTCGCCATTTCAATTCAGTCCATTCATTCCATCAATTCCATTCGTATTTTTTCTAATTTGTCAATTTTTTCGCCACTTTTCTATTTTAGCCGAAGGCCATTGGCAAACCCGGAGCTCGAGGCTAAATATGAACACAACCCGCGGACTATTCCCAGCGAAACACCCACACACACACACACGCATACGAATCATACTCACAAACAACAACAACAACACGTGACACTAGTTTTGTAATGTTAGAGTTGGTTTAAGTTGGACTTTGACGTAGTCGTTTTGTGTTGGTAGTTTCACTCGTCGCCGATCGGTCTAGCCGTTTGGCCACATTGATGTTATTTGTTTGAAATTTTTGTTTATTGTTTGTGTTTTTTTTTTTTTAATTGGAAATTTGGTAAAGCTGAAATGTAAACGTATTGAGTAATAAATATATATTTTTAATATTACAAATTATGGCGCAGTTGTTTCTTGGGGATTTGTTAGTCGATTCATGATATTGACATATGAAGTTAAAAAGCACCATGCTGGAGTTTGAAGCACATCTGACCTGTATTCGTGAGATCCATCTGTCTTTAATAACTCTGCAAATTTTGTTATATGTGGCCATCGTAGTTTCCGGATGACTGGCCTTTGAACAAGGTAACGTCCAAATAAAA
>JANTBZ010045804.1:0-11344 GCA_024741255.1 Exechia fusca
AAAAGTACGATTTAGGGCCCTAAAATAGTGGCTGAAAACAATTAAAAATAGTCTAAAAACCATGATTTCTCGATGATATTTCGTAAAAATGGGTTGAAAGACGAAGCGCATAAAGGATTTTCACTTAACCTTGCTCATGACCATGTCACAATTCTTCGTATTGACGACGCGTTTGATACATTTGATGTGTCGTTTTCGGGGATTCGAACCATCGCGTCGTCGAAATGGCATATATATCAACCAGCTTTCTATAAAATTATGAAACTAAATCATCGCTTTCTTGAATCGAATAAATAAGTATTGGCGATTTCATATGCATATCACTGGCATGTGTTCGACTGCAACAGTCGCGAAGCGTCGAATGCGCGTCGACTGTTTATAAAACTTCGGCTTGATTGCAATTCAAAAACACATAAATTGACAGCGATACGTTTATGTGTGCGCACTGCGCACTGACCGCACCGGACAGGCGTGCGGCGATGGTGGCTGGCAGGCGATCGATCGATCGATCGATCGCCGTTCGTCGTCGTTCTGGATGTAAATGTATTCGAGTGCGTATAAATTTCCGCGCAAGTGTCCGCACGCGCGCGCCCCAGCGTTGAGTGTGATTGCGAGCATTTGGTGTATAAATGTGTGTGTGTGTGAGTGTGTGTGCACTGACATGCGACATGGCGCATGGTGCGTGCGTGCGTGTGTGTGTTTCGCACGCGCGCGCGCAACTTATGAAGAATTTATGAATACTCAAAAGCAATTTAATGGCGAATTTATAGTGTTTGCCAACCGAATGTAATCACGCGTCCGCGTGTCAGTGTTTCGATGTTTTGGTACACGCGCGGGCACGCGGGCATTGAGAGAGCGAGCGAGCATAGAAGGTGTCGGCAGTCGCGGTGTAAAGTGATCGCGATTGTGCGTGTGCACGTGTTTGCTGTTAGCAGTATGTGTTCGTTTGACGGATACGCGTGTGCTGTGTGTAGCGATACGTTCGCGATCGTTGTTATCCAATCGCTGCGCACTAACACACACACATACATTCTGACCGGCGAGCCGACACCGACGCGCCAATAAACATATAATATATAGTCCGCGTGTCCACATAAATATATCATCAAGCGTGTGCGCGCGCAAAAAAACCGCTCGCCCGACAAACTCACACGCATATAATATGCTGCGGCGCACAGCATCGCGTGAGCGCACTCTGGGCTCGGGCAGCGCGCGCGCGCACATGCGCGTCACTAACAAAACGAAAAAACATAAAAATCGCACACATGTACACGCTCGCGCATGCAAATGTATACGCCTGCACGACGATGGTGTAATAATTAAAATGCTCTGAGGCAAGAGCAATATTACACGCGCACTGCACTGGGCGATCAGTTCGCCCATTCCCGCCGCCGTCGCCGCCGCGGTATAACTCATGTGATCCGCGGCGTGCCATGTAGAAAATATATGTGCACTTGCGCGCGCTCACGCACGCGTACACGGTATTAATTGAAAAGTGCTGTTACATTATTTTCAAACAGCAATGCGAATGCGTATACGTATCGTGAGGTGTTATGTGTTGAATACAGTATAGTCGTCGAAGCACTACACTTATCGCTATAATTGCACCGCATACAATGTAAACAGCTCCGTCACTTGACATCTTCTCCTTCAATTTCATCGCTCACCAACAGCTCAGAAACCCCTACCCCGCACTCGTCAAGAACGCCATCCGAATTGTTCGCAATGCACTCACCAGCAGATTCGTCGACCGCCCACGAAATGTCGCAGCAGCAGCAGCAACTGCCCCCTCAGCTGCCGCCTCCGCCATCGGCGACCACTCCGCCACAGTCCATGTCGTCCGCGTCGCCGTCGGGCTCGTCGATGGGAGGCGGCGCCGGCACCGATCCACACAGTCCGGCATCGCATCACTCGTCAAACGCTGCGAATGCGACTCTTCAACATCAGCCCGAACTCGCAACGATGACCAACGTCAATGTGCTCGACCTGCACAAGGACTACATTGATGGCATGGAGCATGGCGGGCATGACGATGGCGTCGAAGATGGCTCCGTAGGTCCTGTCGGCCACACGAAGGTAAGGATGTGTGACTGTGAATATTGTCAAATATGATGATCATTTCCGAAGGCGCCTCAATCGGAACCTTTTCGTAAACACCCATAGAATGGTATATTCCATGCGATTGAAGAAAACTAAAATATTTTTAGTTATCCTATTTCTCTCCCCATATTTTGTATATATGTACAAAGTTTTTATGTTTGAAATAACGGCCCTCTGCTAGGAACGAATAACCAAAGGCATGTTTTCACATCGTTCCATAATGTGTGCGACCTCAATAGGACACTATTGACATACTTTCGTGTTTGTGTAGCAATCAATCTTCGGAAGATATCATCCTGCGATGCACGAATGAATCTTTCGAATTCAGTACTCGAATCAGATTTTTAATGTAATTTAAACTTTCAAAATAATCGATGTCCTACCGTAACTATTGTTCTTCCACGAAGGTCTACGACAAGGACAGCAACACCGTCTACGTGTACAGTCACATGCAGGACAGCAGTATCGATGGAACTGCTGAGGGCACAGTCATCGATGCCGATGGCCATCCCATCGATGCGGTGGTGATGGTGTCAGCTGACCAGCATCAGCAGCAGCAGCAGCAGCAACATCACCAGCTCGATCACCATCATCACCAGCAGCAGCAGCAGCAGCAGTCCCATCAGCAGCTGGTCGCCGACGATTTGACGGCGAAAATCCAACAGCACCAGCACCAGCATCAGCATCACCAGTATCACCAGCAGCACGACCAGCACGACGGCGAGCAGAGCATCATCACGGACAACCACAGCGAGCAACTGCTCACCAAGCTCGCCCTGTCCGACGATCACATCCTGCGGCTGGTCGGACCGAATGGCGAGAGCCAGCAGATCATCAGTCGCGAGATCATCAACGGTGAGCATCACATTCTGACGCGCAACGCGAACGGCGAGCACACGATCACGCGCATCGTCAGTGCGGACACGCTGCAGCAACAGCAACAGGGTGGTATCATGCAGGTTGTTGAGGCAGACGCCGTCGCCTCAATCGCCAACGACCCAAGTGCCATATATGCGACGGATTCGCATCAGCAATTGCTGCAGCATAAAATCATAACCGAGAGTAGCGATCCACAGCAGCAGCAGCAGCAGCAGCATCAGCAGCATACGATGATCTATGCTAGCAATGACAGCGGTCAATTGCACTACGCGCCCGATCAGCAGCAGCAGCACGATGACATTGGTAGCCCTGTCAAAGCCGGCGACTCGACCGCGACCGTGGCCATTTATGCGACGAGCAACATCGATGCCATCGTCGACCCAGCCAAGCAGCATCAGCATCAGCATCAAATTATTTACGCACATCACGCGGACGACGGTGCGGCTGCCGACAAAGATTTCGTGACCGCCGCCGCCGTCGCCGTTTCGTCTGACAAGACAACCGCAACGGTCACGCAGCAGCAGTCGATGTCAACATCAAAAGACCACGAAGACCACGTCGACCACGAACAGCAGCAGCAGCAGCATGCCGACGATGCCGATGATGACGCACCGATGGATCTGATCTACGAGGATGCGGACGGCATCGGCAAAACGGTCATCTACACGACCAGCGGCGACCCGAAGACGCTGGAGTTGTATGCGGCCGGCGCCGACTTGAGTATGCTGGCCGAGGGCCAGGTGCTGGTGCAGGGCGGCCTGCAGTACACCACGCAGCAGATCAACGGGCAGACGGTGTTCGTGGTGTCGGATGCGGCCGCCGCGGCCGCCATGGTGGCGGCGGCGGCGAATGGCGGCAGTTCGGCAACGGTTGTGGTGGCGTCCGACGATGGCAGCGGCGGTGTGGCGGCCGAAGATGGCGAGACGACAGAGAGGGGGTGAGTTGAAAATTGATAGCATATTATTATGATTTATGTTTGGTAGTCGTGAGAACTTGCTGAGGGTAACAAGCCCCATTATTATCACTGCGCGCGCTCGCTTGTTGGGGGTCTCGCTGATAATGATGATCACTAAACAAATAAACGTCGTGATATATTCGTATGCAAATGTTCGCGTTCGTGGCACGCGACACAAAAGTCATGTACGAGAGGTACTTGCGCACACTCAGCACACACACACTCATTTTGCATACTAAGTTATTGGTCGCGGAAGCGCACCAGCGCGCACATACGCGCACGTATTGTGTGTCATGCATGATGTGTGTCGTGTTTGCGCGCGCGAGCGCGACTTTATGGTGCGAAAGTACTTATGTTAAGTTGTCGCGCGCGAGTGTTGGTTGCCTTGCATGCTAATGCGGTTGTGACGGCGAGTAATATGCAATTATGATTGGTTGATGCTGCTGCACACTGCGTTTCCTTATAGAATTAGACGTACGTGCGTACTAGACGCGATCAGAACTGGGTCGATGCGTAAATCATGTTGCGTTTGGCGCCTCATGTTCCTCTGTATGAATCGACACCGAGAGTCGCCGTTACGGCGGCCACCCGAACAATAAAACAAAGTCAAGTTCATTGATTGTTCATTTTTCAATGCAAAGCTGCGCCAGACTAGTGAATAATATCTTGCATGCTTGCGCGTCCGTTCGGGTTGGGTAACAACGACGAAACGCGGCACAACGCTTGCAGCATAGAAAGTATGCGGAGAGTATTTTAAAATATTTCGTACCTTGCGCAATGCAACTTCACTTTGGGACCAGCATGGCACATACACAGCGTATGCAAACTGTGTGTTGTATGCGGTATGTTGGAGACCTTGCTGGAGCGCGATCATAAAGCAACGAAGAGAGCCGCTCGCGTGCGCGAACCAAGCGGGGCGATAACAATAACTGTATTTTATGGGATTTTCGTTAAATTTATCGACTCATTGTGCGTGTTTGGCATCATGCCCGTGCTGATGTCGTGCGAGTGTAGTATATGCATGTATGCGGTGTCGTGGAAGAAAAGCCGAGATGCTGTTGGCCGAGGCGAGCGCACCTTGATTAACTTACGGCGCTTTTGTTTATGGCGCATAAATTTGTGAGTCTCCGCCGGTGTGCGTATTCGAAAACGTTGGGCCGGCGATTGCTTTTGGTAAATTGTCCCCTCAGCGTGATCTGGCATGATTATTACTATGCCATACATATTGCTCGGATATTTGAGGTTTTAAATGCTATTATTTCGATACATGGTGCGAGATTGTGATTAGAACGTTGAACTGCTGAACTGAAATGTTAGCGCCCTTGCCCGGATACAGCGAATTCGAAATCCACTACATTATTACATGATTGCATCTCAGATCTGTCGATCTATCGATGGCAATCGTGTGAGTGGCGAATTGACTCTCAAGATTTGGCCGATAATGAAGACGTGTGAGTTTCGTGTGATCGAAATTCCCAGCCGTACATGCGAACGTGTGGTTGGGTCGTGAGTCTAACATGTTGGTTTCGAGCTCGGCAGAAGAATGTTCGATCGCGGCACTCCAATCGAGTGTTCGCCGTTGCTTGCGCGCAAATCCAATATCAATATATGGAAGTTGAATATTTTTAAATAAATGTACTTGCGCGAGTGCGCGTGTACGCATGCGCGTGAGTTCGCTGGCAAAGGGCAAAATGTTTGTACGCACCTCGTGCAATCGCACACACACTCACATGCTGCGCGGGGATAAAAAGAATTGCACTCGCATATAAAGAGCTCAGAGCTCTTCTGCTGGCGTACGTTCGCCATGTCTGCATCTTTAAGTAAAACGGTCGCAAGCGTTACGTTCAAACGCACATCGATCAGATGTGCACGCACTGCAATGACCGCCATTCGCTTGAAATTATGCTGCAAACAATGGACGATCGATCTCTACAACACACACGTACACACACGCGCTCGGGCGCGTATCGAATATCAATTATTTGTCTTACTCTGTTGCCATTTATATTCCGTGTGTGTGTTCACTGCCGCCAGAGCCAGAAAGCGCCGATCGGCAAATAATTCGAGTGCAAGTGTGCGCGGATGTGCGCAGAATAATGCCGCTGTTCGTTGTCATCTGACCACAGCAGCATCAGTAAAGGCTAATATCACTATGTTATTTCATCGTAATGCTGGGTGTGCGTTTTTTCCCGATTGCGTTCATTTTTACTATAGTACAGTCGAGCTCGCTGCTCGCTTGAAAGGTAAGGTACTCATGCAGGATATTCGCTGTTTTCATGTATGGAGCACGGTGTGCGCACTGTTTGTGTGTGTATATGGACTGTTGAACGTTGCGGTACGAGTTGATTATTATTTACGGCGGCAAGTGTCCGATGGATCGCTGTAGCCGCAGTAATGATCCATACATTTGCGGTATCTTAAAAATCGATGAACCTCTCTTTATATGATATACACAAGTGGAGTATGATATAAACGTTTCCATACACTCACATTTATTTTTGAGAAGAGGCCGCAGGTCGTTGATGTGCAAGAGAGACATAACATTATTACTTCACTTCCTGGAGATTGCATTGTTTCGTCGCTTAAGTCTTTTGTATATTTTTGTAGATCTCTTCCATTTCTTCTAGTAAATTCATGTCAACAAGTGAACTAAAGTAAGTAAACTCACACAGCGAAGATTTATATTAAATAGAGTTCACAGATCGCATTTAATGTCACATCCTACAGATGGATCCGTTTCGTCGCTTAAGTCTTCATCTTTGGTCTCTGAAAAATGTGTGCTGCGTACATTCACTCCGGTGTTTGTGGCAGCCAAACATCCCATGCAATCATGTGTCTGAAAAACACACCCGAAAAACATAATTACATTCACTTTTGCGGCTTGATGCATCGAGTTGTGCGCGCGTCCGGACAAAATACCTCGCACAGAGCGGCATGCATCGAATGCAATGCATGCGTGTGTGTTCGGTCGGCCAACCGAATTTCTGCAGACACACACACACACACTTTTAATGCACATGATGGGGCTGCTGCGTTCGTGCGTGCGTACTCATATAAAATACACTTGCTGAGAGCGCCTGCATGCCGCTTGCCACAGCCAAGCGTGTGCGCGCACAATGTTACGCTGTGTGTGTGTGTGTGTGTGCACCTCACCGCGATGTTTTGCACTTGTACGCACGCTCGCTGGCACTCGCGTACGCTGTTATTTTTGGCAACGGCTGCGGCGGCGCACGTCGTGTGTATTCATTTGGTGTGTGCGGTCGTCGTGCGGTTTCGCTGGCATAATATGTGTTGGGCGCGCAACGTGCACATATTCGGTTCGGAAATTATACGCGAGCCGAGGCGATCGCATTCACCGAAGAGCGCTTCTGCACGCGCGCGCGTCGCATTGTCCGCAAGCGTCAAGAGCGGCGAAATGAACGCTTACTTAATTTACACATATACGCACATTGGCGCACATGTGCGTTTACAATGCAACAAATGTGCATCGACCTGAAAATAACATGGGCGCTGCATCGAGGCGCGATCGGTCAGAGTAAATTATCCAGAGGCAGAGCGACGTCTGGTCGGAGTGCAGCGTTTTCTTTCGGGTAACAATCATACGTATTACCTGGGCTCTGGAACTGTGACCGATTATGAAATGTCTGCACGCGAAATGTCAATCTGATAAATCGGCGATGGCAATTGAAACGATAAACGCTCACACACTCAAACGACTCTTATGTTAGAGTCGTGTGAGCGGTGTGAATTCTCGGTGGCAATCAACCTCGATTTGCATGTCGAGTGCACCGACACTGTGAACGTGTCACACTGATTTTGAGCGCCCGTCGTACCAGCGATTCGCTATAGCGGTTCGGAATGTTTTGCAGGTCATTCTGCAAGTCAAAGCTAATTTGCTGTAACGATAACGACGATGTACAGTTTTACGCTACGGCATCTACATCGGACGCAATTAAAGTACATGTCCGGGATGGCCCGACATCCCCAGAGAGAGAGAGATGCGTTGGTTGTGCGCATCTGCGCTGCAAATTTAATCCCGCACAAGAACATCGAAATTATGTCGTATTTATAATCAACGCCATATAAACCAAACATTATCCATTAACGCAGTGTGTCCGCAAACAAGCATGGAGCAGCCGCAAACACACGCACGCGCGCAGCCACACAATAATAGTCTGTCTATGCGAGCGTGTGTTCGCATGAGATGTGATGAGCTTGTTGCCATGATTCGCGTACTAGGACTGTTGCACACACGCGTGCACAAACACAAATGGACCATTGCTGCTCGAGCGCCTGTGGATATTTATTATGTTGTGTGCTGCGATGACAGCTCAGCGCGTGCTCTCGAATCGTGAACACACTCACTGACACACACACACACACTCACATGCGAGACACAATTCCGTCGCGGATTGCACATGCACATGTGCGCTGTGCTGTGTTGCTTGCAGTCGTTGTTGAGTCGAGCCCGCTGCTCGGCGATGCTCTGCACGCATGTGAGATGCCAACGTCCATGTGTGTAGTATAATGATGATGCATATTGAGGCGAGCTGGCGCAAAATGTTCGCAGTACGACGCAGACGACGAACATTACGAACGCACACCGCGTAGCTCAACGCATCGTCGAGATGATGGCGGAATAAAGATAGAAATAGGCGAGTGTAATTTGAGGCACATGCGATGCGCGCGATGACCACTGTGTGTGTGTGTGTCTGTTTGTTTGCGCGTGCTCACGCGTTTTATTAGTCGCATAGAACACCACTCATTAGACTCCAAAAGGGTTTGTCCATAAACAACCGCATTCGGACAACACAAGCACACACACACACGCACACATTCGCGCGCCCATTTCGAAGAAGATCCAGACCAACCGTCGATTGTGCGTGCATGCGATGATGGCTCGCCGGGCTGCTGCGTTTGGTCGTCTTGTCCATTCCGATGATCCGTGTATAACAATCGTCGTGTGTAACACACGCACAGACACACACACGTAGACATTGATGTGTGCATCTGCTGCTGCTGCTGCTGCTGTGTTGTGCTGGCTGATGTTTACTTGCCAAATACCGCGTGCAAAAAATGTGCTTGAGCACGCAATCATCTCTATGGCATATGGGATTTGTGAATGCGCAGCGCATACTACGGTGGAGCGTGGTGAGACTGAATATATCCGACACAATATGAAACTACTTATTCATTTATCGTTTCAGTACAAATATTAAATTGATACAACTCGAAATTATTTTATCAATGATTTAACATTAATCCAGCATATTGCAGCATAAATCTTTGTATCCACCCTAGTGTGTACGAGCGATATGTTTTACCTACTTTACGGAAATGATAACATTCTGCGTTCCGTCGTGCCGTGTCGTTTGGTGTCGGCACGTCGGCTGCGCGCGTAGACATCGCGTTGCGATCGTGCGCGTTTTTTCTCACTCGTTCGTTCGTTGTGTGCGCTGCTATGCTGCTGCCCTGCACGTCATTATTTGCGATAATTACTGATCCGTAGATGGCTGGGCAGCGTGCGCACGTTCGAGAGCACGTCGCGCGTACGTGTGATGGTTATTTATGGTCGATATTACTATATGTTTTCGTACTGACACAGCGGGCATCAACGCGCATGAGACGTCGTCGTCGTGTTTCATGTTTGGCGATGTGATGCGGCGTGGCGACATTGTTGAGTGCGGTGATTTGATGAGTGTGTGTGTGTGTGTGTGTTTTGTTACCGCCTGCTTATGGTTGCTTAGGAATGCATCAACAAACAAAATTGTACGAGCGAACGAAGCGATTTACTGTGAATCTACGCGCACATCGCAGCATAATAATCACCACTCCATCATATTTCAATTGCTTATTGTCTAAGCGCGCGCGTGCGCACGCGCACACGACACGGCAAAGTTGACGTTAAATTTTGAGGCATCTCTCCGGGCACCGGGCAATTGGCACGATGGTGCGAGCGTGCGCGTAACCGCACTAACTGCCAACGCATTGCCACTTGCCAACCATCCGACACGAGCGCACGCTGGTGGTAATTCACGCGCTTGCCAGTTCGTATAACCTCTTCGTCGCTGCCGGGGTCAATCATTGCGCGAGCGCGCTGAAGAACCGTTCTATCCGTGTGTCGACCGTGTGTCGACCGTGTCCGCACGCATACGCACGCTCGTATTTGGCCGTGTGCGTGCGACTCTGGCATTGTATTATTGTGCAGTCGCCGTGTTTGCATTTTATTCATGACTATCATGTGTGTGTCTGGCCGACACAAACGCACGCACAAGTTATAACAATATAACACGCGCGCCGGCCGGTCCGCATAATCTATTCGTGCGCCTCGCAGAATGGCCAAAAGTATTATTCTGTGGAAAACTCTCGAATCGCGGTGCATCGCATGCGTGTCTCAGGACACATGATGCGATGATGCGCGTCTTGTGTCCGTTTGGCGAGTGTATGTCGTCGATTAAACACATGCATGCACACATACACGAACGACACGAAACACACTGAGAGACGTACGATCGCGCTTATAGCAGCATAAAATTATTGTTCGCTCACGAGCGCACGAGCGCGCATGCGCAGTGGTAAATTTGATTGTAACGGCCGCTTAGCGCGTACACGCTTCGGCTGCTGCTGCCGATGCTGATGCTGCTGCCCGTACTGTTTATAACTGTGCATGGCGAACCACTGTGCGACTGCGTGCATGCTCAAAGTATGTAACTATGTAGACAACGCAAGCATATACCAGAGACATAAACGAACCTCACACACGCACACACACCAAATCACACAATATAGGATTATTTGCGCCTCACGCTCGATCGTCGAGAGAGTCTGTGTGTGTGTGTCTGTGTAGAATGTTCATGTGTGCGCTGCGTGCACATTTGAATATCTATCAATTCACATTTTATTCTAAACCGCGGAGATTGGTCGCGCGGATTATGCGCGGACCGGTGCTGTGCTACGAGTCAGCTGTGTCTGGGCGCGTGTGTGTGTACCAAGTGTGTACACAGTAAATCATGTACGAGCATGCAGCGCATGCGCGTGTTTATGATAATGCTGCTGCTATCATGGCCGTGTCTTTGGTCAATCGTTTGCGTACGACACAATATCACAATGATTGCATCCAAATTATGTTGAAGCATATTATTACGATATTTTGACGATTATTATTACAAAAAAATCATGAGCATTTTAATTAATTTAATTTAATCTTGAAGCCTCACAGAAAGACCTGGTGCCGAGTACACGATAAACATGGTGCATGTTATAAACGTGTTCATACTCTTACATTTATTACACTACGTAACAAATATGAGACAAAATCATAATCCCTCCTTCTGTATGCGATTTTCTCATGAGTTTTTATTTCCTAGAAAACAGACCACAAGGACAACTGGTTTAGCCTCTATAGACAAG
>JANTBZ010045815.1:0-11340 GCA_024741255.1 Exechia fusca
GATTTGCGACATTTCCATAGATTTCCGAATATTTTCGGATATTTCCGAAGATTTCCTAAGATATTCAATGATATCCAATGATTTCCAGAGATGTCCAGAGATTTATTTTTCAAAAATGTCCGAAGATTCCCGTAGATTTCCAAATATTCACAAAGATTCCAGCTGATTTCTTAAGATTTCCAAAGATTTCCACCTGAATTCCAACGAAGACTACGCCGATTTCCAGAGTGATTCGCCCCTCGGCGCGCGCTACTCGCTCGCTACTCGCTACTCGCCATTCGCCATTATCTACCACACACACACACACACACTGGCAACTCGCACACAAACACACCGCGCCGACCACGAACCACGACACGACCACAACACACACGGAATAACCCTCGTCTCTCGCGCACGCACAAATCTTCATGTACGCGTGTTCCGTGAACGTCGTCGTCGTCGTTCGCCAGCAGCAGCAGAAGCAGCAGTGATTTATCGCAGCCCCCCCGAGTGCATCACCCCCCAAACAGCGCTAAAAAATGAGTGATTACTCCTCGGTTGCTCCGCCACAGACACAGCAAAACTTCAGTCAGTCGTCCGCATTTGCCGCCGCCCTCCAGCGAGCCAAACAGGTAAGCAGCACACACGCATACATTTCAGTACCCAGCACGATGATAGTACACGTACTACATGCGCATACTCGGGCCCGTCGTCGCATCGGACACCCGACGAGAATTGCGCATTGCTTAGGTGGTTGTTGTTGTTGTGGTGGTGCTGAGCCCGTCGTCCGCCGCGCCGCATTGAAATTGGGGACATGGACACACGCGCGCCGTGCGTACATAAACGCACACACGCACACGACGGATATACATTGTTGGGGAGAGTCGTGTACTCGCAGGTTTACGTTTTACATGCGAGCATTACTCCGGGCTTCGCTCAAAATCAATGCGCGCCGCATACACTCTCACGATTACACACTTGCGCACACACACACACACGCAAGCGCGCTCACAGCGGCGGCCGCCATTTTCCAGAATCCCGTCGTGCGCGCGCGCTTGCGCTTTGCGCTTCGTCGGCGCCGAGAACAACGCGAAAATCTCCCCGGGTTTCGTCGTCGTCGTTGTCTCTATGTGTGTGTGTGCTGTGTGCATGCGTGTGTATGCGTGTGTTCTTGTGCGCCGCCGCGCGTCATGTTTGCGTTTCGCCGGCATATGTCGCCGACGTTGAGCTTATAGTTTAGTTCGCGTCACTCAATCGGACGCCGTATCAGCAGCGCAGTGTGTGAAAACGACGGACGACGAGACGGGCAAAATTTTGTTTTCCTATTGTGTCGCGTCGCTGGCCGCCGGCAAACCGACACCAACCTCCGTCTCCGTCGTCTCTTATCGCGTCCGACGTGTCCCGTGAGTCAGAGCCAGAGCCAGAGCAGCCGCCCCTGCTGTGCGCATCCGAACACGTCGAACGGCCGGCCGCTTCGGCAGCAGATGCGAGAAAAGTAATTGCAATTGCCCGATTGCCAAGAATTCGTTGTCGTTGTTTCGTCGCCGGCCGGTTTGATCAATTGTTGCCGCGGCTTTCCGCTGCGGCCCATTGAAAAACCGAGCGCTTTCCCCGCGCGCGCGCGTCCTTTGCCTGCGCGCCTGCTTCGCAAAGCCAGCCTACTGCACGCACACACCAACACACATACACAAAATGGTGGTGGTGGTGGTGGTTTGGTGCTCGGCGCTTGCGTTCTTCTTCGGCTTGTTTTTCGCCGGTTCGAGAAGCTCTGCGAAACGTGCGCAATCGGGCGGGCGGGCGCGCTCGGGGAAGCGGCGGTCGGCTGGGGGAGGGGGGGAGAGCGGAATTTTTCCGCTTGCTTGCGCGCATGCTGGCCAGGCGAGAATCGCGGCGGAATGTACACATACGCACACAGATAAGAAAATACGTTGTGGTGGTGTTGTTTGTTTGGTTTCGTTTTTCCCCCGCAGATTGCAGCGAAAATCCATCCGGGTGGTCAACAGCACGGCACAAAGCGCTCTCTAGACGACGGTGGTCCAGGTATGTGTAACCGCAAATCCTTATCAGCAGCAGCAGCGTGCCAAAACGCGCCCAAATCCACGGACAAAAACTGACTTATCGATTTTTCGCCCGCACCAGAGTCCGACTCGAAGAAGTTCAGCGGGTCTGAATACAGTTCGTCCAACTCGAGCATGAGCCCGGCTGCGATGGCCGTCCAGCAAGCCGCCGCCGTTGCCGCCCGGCTCGTCCAGAGCGGCGCCGGCACCCTGAACGAGGACGTCCGCATTCCCGACAAGTTGGCCGCCCTGCTGGGCGGTGGCGGCGCCGGCGATGCGCTGCAGCGCATCCAATCGGAGGCCGGCTGCAAGGTGCAGCCAGCCCGCGACAACGACTCGATTGTGCAGCTGAGCGGGCATCGGGACAGTGTTGGGCACGCGAAGGATCTGTTGCAGCAGCTGTGCCAGCAGCACGGATGCGGCGGGCAGGGCGCCATCGAGGTGGTGAACAGCCAGATGCTGCCGCCGCCGCATGGCGGGAACAATGGCGGCGGCGGTGGTGGCGGTGGCGGACCGTTCGGTGGCGGCGGCGGCGGCGGTGCTCCGTCGTACCAGGAGATCATGGTGCCCGGCTCGAAGGTGGGTCTGGTGATTGGCAAGGGCGGCGAGACGATCAAGTCGCTGCAGGAGAAGACGGGCGCCAAGATGGTGATCATCCAGGAGGGACCGGGTCAGGAGGCGGCCGAGAAGCCGCTGCGCATCAGTGGCGATCCGCAGAAGGTGGAGCACGCCAAGCAGCTGGTGTTCGAGCTGATTGCGGAGAAGGACAACTTCAATGGCGGCGGCCGCGGCGGCGGTGGACATGGCGGTGGCGGCGGCATGGGCGGCGGTGTCGATCAGCTGCAGGTGTTTGTGCCGAAGACGGCGGTGGGTGTGGTGATCGGGAAGGGTGGCGAGATGATCAAGAAGATCCAGCTGGAGTCGGGGTGCAAGTTGCAGTTTATGCAGGGCAAGGATGATGCGCCGGGCGACAGGCGGTGCATTATTACCGGTACGAAGGGCCAGGTGGAGGAGGCGAAGCTGACGATCGAGGAGCTGATCGAGAGCGTGATGCGGGGCAACCAGGGCGGCGGTGGAATGGGCGGCGGCGGCGGTGGCGGCGGGCATCGGAATAACAATATGACGAATAGTAACTATGGTTATGGTGGGGATGCGAACAATGGGCCGATGCGGGAGGAGGTGCAGTTCACGGTGCCGGCCAGCAAGTGTGGGGTGAGTGTTGGGGAATTGCAACAGATTCTTGTTTTCATCAGGTTGACTTAGATTACTTGGATTGATCGGTCGTTCGATGGTAAACTTTAGGAGTTGAACGTTACCGAGACCGAAGTTTCCTTTTCATTTCAAAGCTTATCCGAGTTCTAGTTGTGAGTTTTATCTGCTTCCCTTTTGTGTCATTTCAACATACTACGCATCTTATATTGATGAAATATTCTCCCTTATTCGGCGCTACAGATCTCTCTATCTGATCGAATCATTCGAGTACCTCACTAAGACTTTAGGAACATGTTTCCAGATATTTCGAAAACACCATCTAATTTCGTACACATTTTCTGCGCTCAACCCAATCCAGATCGTCATCGGTCGCGGCGGCGAAACGATCAAGATGATCAACCAGCAGTCGGGCGCCTTCTGCGAGATGGACCGCAACGCCATCAATCCGCCGTCGGAGAAGATGTTCAAGATGAAGGGCAGCTCCGAGCAGATTGAGCACGCGCGCCAGCTGATCAGCGAGAAGATCGGCATGGACGTCTCCGTGCAGAGCACGCGCGGCGACAACGGTGGCGGCGGCGGCGGTGGCAACCAGTACGGTGGCGGTGGCGGCGGAATGCACGGCAATGGCGGTCCGTATGGCCAGCAGCAGCAACAGCAGCAGCAATGGGGCTACCAGCCGCAGCAGCAGCAGTGGGGCGATCAGCAGCAACAGCAGCAGCAACACCAGCAGCAACAGCAGCAGCAGCAGCAGCAACAACAGCAGCAGCAGCAACAGGTCCAGGTGAATCCGGCCACCGGGCAGGCCGACTATTCGGCGCAGTGGATCGAGTACTACAAGTAAGTGTTTGGGGATGATGGAGAGTATATTACATTTTCAGTCTGAGGATGATTATTAGTTCAATTTGAATCCGATGTAATCCTTGTTCTCAAACGTCGAAGATTTGTAGTACATTGGGCAATGAACTTGACAACATTGCAGCGAAAGTCGAAAGGACAGTTTCGCTTAAAACATTTTTCTATTTAGAGCTGTTGGAATGTAAATTGGCAAATGTTGTTCAACGGTATAGCTGACATCTTAACATCCATCTTATAAAGCCGTAAGTCTCCAGTTAATCTTCATATTTATCTGGTGCTTTGGAACTAAACTTTACGAAGAAATTGTTTGACTTGGTACTCATTACTCTGATAAGTCACATTGGATTTACAGCGTGAATATTCCCATTCTAATGATGGACAAAATACAAATAGAATCAGCAGTATCGACCGCTCATCCACCTAACTATCTGACCCATTCGCGCGCTCCCTGCCGCTCTAGATCAATCGGACTGAACCGCGAGGCCGAGGTCATTGAGATGCAGATGAAGAGCAAACAGCAGGCCAACGGCGGCGCCGGCGGCGGAGGCGCCCCAGCTCAGCAGCAGCAGCAAATGCAAGCGCAGGCTGGCGGAAATGCGGCTGCGGCGGCCGCCGTGGCAGCCGGTGGCGCCGGCGCCGGCGGCCAGCAGGACTACAGCAAACAGTGGGCGGAGTACTATCGCAGCATAGGCAAGATCGAGGAGGCGGAGAACATCGAGAAGCAGATCAAGGCAAGCAACCCGTTTAATTGAGTGCGGTTGATTTGGCTTTAGTACGATCACACACACACACCGAACACCAAACACGAATACACACCCGAAATCACACGAAATCGCCCACACACACACACCTGAACACGAAACCACACCTGCTCCAACACACACACACACATGCGTACAAATAAAACGACGGACGGACGGACGCGATTAGAACCCTAACAGAAAAAAACAAAGAAAGACACAATTTAAACAACTTGGTTTTGTTTCGTTTGTATCCATCCATCCCCCCGAATCTGCACCTCGTCTCGTCTCTACCCCTGCCTGCCCGAACCCCCCCTTCTCGATCGCTCTGCTGATCGCCGATCTCTGTTCGCGCGACTCTGTGCTCTGCCATTTCTGCGGAGCAGCCAGCCGGTGCCGCTGCCGGTGGTGCGAACGCTGCGGCCGCCGGAGCCGGAGCTGGAGCGGCTGCCGCTGCAGCAGCGGCGGCGGCGGCCGCCGCGTCTGCGGCTGGAGGCCAGCAGCAGCAGGCGGCCTACGCGCAATACTATGCCGGACAGGCGGCAGCCGCGGCGGCAGCAGCAGCCGGTGCCGGTGGTTACGCTCAACAGACGGCGTATGGCGGCGGCGGCGGTGGCGGAGCGTACGGTGGCGGCGGCTATGGCGGACAGCAGGGCGGCGGCGGCGGCGGAAATGATAACTGAGCGAGCAGAGCGGGCGGTCGACGTCTGCTGCCGCTGGTCGTCCACTTATTCGGTGAGTGTGAGAGTCTAGAGTCGAGTGAGTCGTTTATGTCTTGTTCGTGTGTGTGTGTGGGCGCTTTTAGCTCGCAATGTGTCCGAAAGGACACGCGATGCACACCAGTCTTTTCCTCATCCACCCATCCATTCCCCAAATCCCCCGAAATATTTTCCAAACCACCAGTATTTATCCACCCACCCCTCTCTCGTACTCGACATGCAAATGCTTTGGCTACGCGCGTGACATTACATTGGAACAATTTGAATGTTGTGATGGCTCTAATCAGGACAGGATGTCCTTAGTGTATCAAGATATTAGTGTAACTATTAACATAGATTGTTTAGCTAAGAGCCATATCTTCAAAACCACACAGAACAGTTTGGTTTTTTTTTCTGTGCTCAATTGTGCATGTTTTCTGAATGCTCAATATAACAGGTTGATTCGCTTATAAAAACAATTTTAATGTTTGAGAGTGTGCAGAATTGAACACAGGAATGTAGAATGAATCAACTGAGTTTTTGAAGAGTTATGCATCTTATAATTAGCTAAATGAAATGTACACCAAGGACCACCAGTTCTTAGTCACATGTTTTGGGCACTTTGATGAAAAATAGATAGTCAAGGCTTTTGGGTGTTACAGGGTGGGGCGCTACAAAACCGGATACATGAGTATCGTTTTCAAAAAATATTTTCAATGCTATAAAAATCAAATGTGGTATTTTTGTCTTTATATTCAGTCTGCAGAGTTCACCGGTAATTTTCAATGCGTCACAATTCATATCTGATAGCGTTCCTACAATAAAACCACTCAATGAAATACATTTTCGATTTTCGACGTGACTGGAAACAATGAATTCACATATGGGCTGTTATGGGCTGTGCTCAATTGTGCATGTTTTCTGAATGCTCAATATAACAGGTTGATCCGCTTATAAAAAACAATTTTAATGTTTGAGAGTGTGCCGAATTGAGCACAGGAATGTAGAATGAATCAACTGGGTTTTTGAAGAGTTATGCATCTTATAATTAGCTAAATGAAATGTACACCAAGGACCACCAGTTCTTAGTTACATGTTTTGGGCCCTTTGATGAAAAATAGATAGACAAGGCTTTTGGGTGTTACAGGGTGGGGCGCTACAAAACCGGATACATGAGTATCGTTTTCAAAAAAGATTTTTAATGCTATAACAATCAAGTGTGGTATTTTTGTCTTTATATTCAGTCTGCAGCGTTCAACGGTAATTTTCAATGCGTCACAATTCATATCTGCTAGCGTTCCTACAAAAAAAACACTCAATGAAATACATTTTCGATTTTCGACGTGACTGGAAACATTTCAAAAACGCGTTATAAAAAAGTTCCACCCTGTAGTTTCGTTTCGTAACGCGCGGTTGAATTGCATAATTGTAACAGAAATGTATTACACACATACACGCTTTTCGATTAACTTATCTGTGTCCATGTCGTGCTCGTGATTGTTGTGAGTTGTGAGTGTACCTCATTCTTGCACCAAAATCCCGGACAAATAAGACAGGAGCACACATGTCAACGTTGTCTCGTTTGGTGCTGGCACGGTTGTTGGTGCAATGGAAACATGAGACATTTGAAAACATGCAATCATTTGTTCTGTAGTATAATCATATGCTTTGTGGACCGTATATTTCTATCCGCATATTTTCTGACAGGAACACTTGGCCATGTGTGTGCGTGTGTAAGTGACCAAATTATTTCGATGTCGATTTTCTTTGTGTTTTTCTCATCCATTTATATCTATTTGATGGTTATATTTTTATATTCGTGTCTATTCGTGTGATATTGATCAAGATTATATGTAGACAATCTACTGGTTATTACAGAGTTTATCGCACACATGTCATTGAATATTTACTGGGATATATATATTTCACGCAATGCCCTTCTCATCCGACCATTTCGCTCATACATATTTGTAGTGTTGAAGAGAGTGTAATATTTTTGTTCTGTATTTGACATACTCCCGAAACAATCATCCCCCAATTTGCTCCACCCCAACCATCCGCATTCCTAATTGACCCACCCCTTTCTACCACCTACTAAAACGAACAAACCACTTTATTTGCAACCAAATCCAACAACGAATATTTCTTCAACCATTTTCTTGCAGAGCCACTGAGAGTATTTGATTGAAACAGACAGACACAAGAAACAGAGTTAAACAGAACAGATATGAGAACAACCATGCGTGTGTAGAGGCGACATTTGAGATGCGACAACACAGAAAGAATGTTGTTTCGCCTTTCGTTCTGCTTTGCCACCCATACACACACACCCACACACGTTACGCAAGTGAGTATATCGTCACACAAACAAACATTCAGACAGCAATAAAACATGCACGAGGAAGCGTAAGAAGACACCCCCCACACATGAACACACTGAATACACTGAATTGCACTCACCACTGTACGCGTCTGTCGCAATATTGCGATCGATGTAGCAAACTCCACACATTCAAACACACAAAGGCACACAACCGTTCACATTTGAAACACCCACCCAACGTTGAACAACACACACACACACACACGCGAACACATCCGAAAATCGCCGTATAATTACGACCTATTTCAACATTATTTAAATAAACTATAAATATATAACAACAATCAAACCAACACAAATTCAACCCAACCGAAATCCGGAGGATCGACGAAGGACGTCAAAGTGGCCTGTGGACAAGCGACAACATCACAGCCAATGGGAAGCAGCACCGGATCAACAGACGTCTGCAAAGGTCTCCAAATGTGTAACAAAAAGCGTTGGTTTTTCATTCGGTTGGGTAATGGTCGATTGCTTGAATTTACGGTCAACCAAAAACGGGATAATATTATTATAACTACTCTTCGATTGAAATACATTTTTATTGGGGTTGGGCTATTTGAGTGGATGTGTATTTTTGGCGTACGTGTGAACTACTAATTATAACGTTTTATTTGGTTAAAACAAGATCAAATTGAAGGTCCCCAGCACTTATTGCAAACAGTGAAAAAATCGTCTATTTATTACTAAAGGATAATTAAATGATTGTGTGCACTATATCGTATGTATTCTATTATGTTTTCATTGAATTTCATTTCCATGTTATGATTTTATTTGAATTTTTCTCACAAATAGGCAAATGGGCAACATGCACTTAGGTAATTGAAACATAAACGTTTTACAATATTTCTCAACTAAATCTCCCAAACAGACGACAGACAGACAAGCAAGACAAACATTCAACGGTAATTTGGTCGATGATTTTTGTGTGTGTAGAAATGTATCTGAAAACTGCAAATGATATTGAACCATATTTAACCCATGCAACAATCATATCAAACCATATTATTATTGTTATTAGTCTGCATTATTCTGATATTTCATCCAATACCTAAAATGATTACATGCCTAGAACATGATGAGTTTGACTAATAGCGACACATTTTTCTGTTCTGTTATTTCAGATAGAATCTCTCTCTGTCTCAGTCCCTTTCGCTTAACTCGCGTCAATTTCGATTAGTCAAACCCCGCCCCCCCAACCTCGATTTCGATCCGCGTGTTCCGTTCGCGTTCGATCTCGCAGTGCGTCAGTGCGCGTTCAAAGAATCTCGCGCACGGTGCCTCCGAAAAATCAGTCCCTCACCTACCCCCCCTGAACACACACGCACACACACACAACAGTCACGATGATGCCGTGTGTTCGCGTGTGCCTCTTGCTCAGGTAATTGCGACTGCATTATTGTCCGTTGAACATATGAAAATGATGATTTACCCAAATGCGATGATAATAATTGTGTGTATACTATATACTGTATTTTATTGTCAACTTATATTGATGCGCCCTGTATATACTATATTATTATTGTCAAATATCCGAATGATCAATTGATTTGCACGTCTTTGTGCGACGTCGTCGTCGTCGTTGTCCTGTTCTGTGTGTGATCGCGCGCACTTTGAATGATTGAATAATCCCATATTTCTCTTCTCTCGTATAAATTACGTATATGATCCAACACCAAAAACTGACTGATGTTAACCATATTGAACACCACCACCAGAAATGTTTCGAACAAACATGTTTTTTGTGCACGAAATAAATGCCCGAACCGAACACCACCAAATAAGCCATCAGTGTGTTGTGCATTCTTTATTATTTGGTTGCATTAGAATATTTTTGAGAACCCAACCAACCCACAACTCCGCCTCCGCATTGTTTATAAATAATTGTATTTAAATGACTGCGAATAGTATTTATTACACTGTGGTATTTTGCATTCGGTGTGGATGTGAAAGTGTGTGTGTGTGTGTATTTTTCAAGTGTCTGTTGTACAAGTGGGAGGGGATGTAAGGTTAGTCCGGGGATTGAGGAGGATTGCGCCTATAACTAAAGCAATTTTGCTGGTTTTTTGGAGGACGCCGCACTATTTGCAGCAGAACAGAACAGCCAGCACACACAAAAATCGCGTCCGTGTGGCCGCGCTGCACACAAACACACAAAGCAAATATATATTTGGATAATGTTGTTGGGTTGGGATGTGGGATGTGGTGATCGGGGATCGGGTCGAATTGGAAAAGACACAGCGCTGCCGCCGGACGCATGGCCAGCTTCGGAACGTTCTCGAACGTCACCACCGCAACATATCACTAGATCGCGACGTCGGGCTATTTCCGAGACTGCAGCGCATTCGACAGCCAATCCATTGCACCATCCAGACCCTCGCCTTTCGTTGCGGACGTCTTGAAAATCTGTATCGAGTGAGAAATTGGTCAATTACAGAGTATTCAGCAGAAATGGCGTGCAGTCATTACCTGGAATGTTCGGTTCTTCAGCGCCTCCAAACCGAGAGCCTGATGCACCTCGGCCACACTCATGCAGCCCTCCATGTCCTGCTTGTTCGCCAGCACCACCAGAATAGCCTCGTTTAGCTCGTCCTCCTGCGCAGAGGACAAATAAATAGGACCGTCAATGAATATGGTAGATTAGGACATCTATTGCAGATGGTCAAATTAGCACGTTCCTTTTTTTGCCCTTCAAATGTATATATTCAACTCAATCTAGGATATTACTTCGATACATATTATGTAATACCTATGAGCGTGCACCATATTGATCGAAGGCTCGCCACTGGACAACGGTTCATTATATTCAATTATAATGTTCGCTTATCACTAAATATATTCGTCTCAGGCATCACTCTGTCATTTTTCATATTCCTGGCCCCAATAATACTAGGTCCATCGAAGAAAATCATGCATGGAGTCAAATTCGATGATTCCATAATAGTCTAAGCGTTGTTCCGCAAGGGCGAGACTCATCGACCTAATTTGTTTTATATTTCATGCATTTATGTAAAATGAGTTAGCCGCATGCGTTTTTATCAAATTCTTGAACGTCCTTGGTTATCGGTGGACCGTGGAACATTTTGGGACACACATTGCAGTACAATTCCTATACTGGCGATTTGTACTGAAAATATGTTTATTTTCAATCGTTAAATAAATGGATAAAACTACTTATGAGTTGAAACTTATTTTGCATAGAATGAGGCTGTTGGCGAGAGATATACTACCTCAACACACCTAAGTGAAATGAAATCATAATCTCCATACAAAAAATCCGTGTTCGTCCTCGGTTAAAATGCCGTAACTTGTCACAGTTGTGGATTTTTTTTATTTTTTGAGTCGTGTTTTCCAAACTGGAACGGCTCAGCGTGTCCACCCTGTGGCCTCTACAATGCTCAAATTCGACAGAAAGA
>JANTBZ010045826.1:0-11339 GCA_024741255.1 Exechia fusca
ACAGTATCAAATTGACAGTATTAAATTGAGAGCCTTGTCGAACAAAATTGGAACATTTCCAGGTTGCGGTTTGTTGCTATAAGATATTTATGCTTATTCAACAATACAAATAAATTTAAAAAATGTGCAGTCCTTACGAAGATACAGCTCTATATCGCGGATTTTGCGATTTCATATGCATACTACTGGTAAAAATGTTCTTCACAATTTATTTGGGCTAGTTTTGGAATACTGCATTCTCTAATTATTTCAAACAGTACGGAACGACACATACTCGTAATAAACCACAAATGATAGCGACCTTTCTATATACGACTGATTTGAACGGTAATAAGGCCAAAGATGCTCAGACAATAATACAAAATTGACAGTGAAATGCAGGCCATAAAATTATTCATCCGATTAAACTTGCCCGTAACAAACAAAGAGACGAACCAAGCCGTGCATCGTATTTTTCGAATTCAATTGAACAATCGCAAATCTCAATAATTGAGGCTCATTTGTGATGCAATCAAGTGTCAAGTGTATCGGTGTGCTAGCTAGTTAGTATAAGATATTCATCGAATTGCATGTTCTATCGTTGATATGTTCCGCTCACTTCTCGTCACTTTGATGTGTCACTGGTAATGCCCGACGATAAATACTGAATATTCAATTAATTTCTACTTATTCGAGTGTATTTGTGTCCGCTGTGGATTCATATAATTCTGATAGTTCAGCCAAGTGCATGCATTCCAATGGATTACGTGTTCAGTGTTCAGATACTTGTACTTTCCCA
This sequence comes from Exechia fusca, assembly GCA_024741255.1. NCBI lineage: Eukaryota > Metazoa > Arthropoda > Insecta > Diptera > Mycetophilidae > Exechia > Exechia fusca. The sequence continues at coordinate 779 of JANTBZ010045826.1, forward strand.
TACTTCTTGACGGTATATCCTCTAGGCTAAGTTCGGTCTACCGTCTGTGGATTCTGTCAATGACAAGTGTTATTTCAGAATTATATTTTTTTCAAAAACACTATTTCTAACGAGAAATGTACATTAATATTGTGTTGGGCTGTCTCATAGCTACAAGCACACAAATAAAATTATCGCAACAAATTCAGATCTTTCTAGTGAAATCGCATTGCTTTGCATTAGAAGGTTAATTCAAATCGCTTTCTCTCCACGGCCGTCGTCGCTGCAGGTAATGTTCCGCAAAGTGATGCGCGAGCCGCCCGTCGGCCAGGTGGCGCTCACCTTCACCGTCATCGGTCTGCTCAACCTGCTGCTGGTCTGGCCCGTGTGCTTGGGCCTGTATCTGTCCGGCAACGAAACGATGCCGCCCGAGTGCGGCACGTGGATCATTCTGCTGGTCGCTGCCATTATGCTGTTGGGTCAGTGAACGAACGCAGTGAACGAATCAAGTTCAAGACCTCGCAATGACCATGACTGCATGTCGATGGATATGCAAGCTACTTGATTACTACCCCAATTAGATGAGTCAAACCATGCCAAAAATACGATTTTTCAAGTTTGCTACGATTTTGCAAGCTAAGTATATAATAATATAATCTAATGATAGAGGTTTTTTGAATAAACATCTTCCTTATACTCAAAAAAATCACGTCTCATCTTAGGCTGACGGATTTGTAGGAAAAAAATCAGACCAGTAAAAGGTAATGTCCTTCATACCGTTTACGGAATTAGTATATTTTGTATAGTGAATAGTATTCAATTTTACTACCCATTCAAATTTTCTGGATTCCGTGGTTGGGATATTGCTTATAACTTTACACTGGATTGAATTAGGAACATTTGTAAATAATCAAATGAAAGAAAATTAGGTAGTCTAGAAATCACCGTCTTTCGAAAAAACATGCAAAACAATTGCTTGCATGCTTTTCCGATCGGTGATTTTTTACATATAAAAACGAAGAGGTCTTGTTTGAGACGTCGTCAGCCGAAGATGACCCTTTTGTAACGCGATTTGTTGTGTATGTGATAGAATAATGTTTATTCAACAAACTTGTATCATCATATTCCGGTTATTATAGCTTGTCCTCTAAAAATGGTTGAAAACTAGAAAAATGAGTCTTTTTGGCAACTAATTATAAAAAATATAATAAATACATTAGCACGGCAGCTGTTATTCCAAATATCAAAAATATTTTTTGCTAGAAAATATTCTGGCCAATTTATTCGTTACGTTCAGCTTAATCATAAGTCATAAGCAAACATTTGTGTTGTATAACAAGAACAAATTTCCATGTTTTAGACATCTTCTCATTATTTCAAAGTTACTCCTCTGCGTCCTGTTTTAGACCATATTTAATTGTTTCGAGCAACTATTTGAGGCCCTGAAGTTTCAGACATTTACTTTGAATTACTAACGCGTTTTGTTTGCAACCTTTTGATTGTTTTCTTCCGTTTCGTTCCGATCCGCACGCACAGTGTTCCACATACTGACGCAGTTCAGTGCGGCCATCACGTACAATCTGTTCGTGACATTGGGCCTGATCACGTCCGTTCCGGTGTCGGCGGGTGAGTAGAGGCAATATGCCAATTTGGTGATTAGTCAAAAATAGCGAGAGTGAAACGATACAAAAAACCACACAGTTTACTGAAATGTATTTGTGCGTGTGCGTGTATTAGTTGAAGACAACTAGCTAATAGACTCTAGTTCCGAGAATGCGGTGTTCGTTGCCGCCAGTATCGACCAGAAGCTACCACGATTAACCATAATTGTTTTTTCTCCGTGTATGTGGTTTTGTACCGTTCTCCCAAACACACACCGATCGACTAAACCGAAAAACACTGTGCGATCACACGAACTAGCTTTGGATGTGGTTCTGTACGATGCCCATTTTGCCGGAATGAAATTAGCGGGCATTGTACTTATCGCAATCGGCTTTTTCCTAGTAATGTTTCCCAACAATTGGCCCGACTATATAACACGACTGATACGGTAAGTTATTGTGTGTGGTGTGTGTGCATAGTGTGTGATTGTAATTGAGTATGTTTGTGGCTAGTATTTGATTTTGAATTATTTTCATCAACACAAATTCGATTCAAGTTATGTTATGTTATTTTTTCATGTTTGGTGCCACACTGCGGTCATTGATTGATTTTCGTTCAACATATTGTTTCACATTTGTTTTTAAATCCCGACACATCACTCCGCGTACAGGATTGTCCAAGAAGTATGGTCATCAGGAAAATTCGTTTTGCAATACATTTCATAACAGCGGACTACGATAAAAAATTTAAAGATCTACGAAAAGAGAAAAGTTAACTGTTCCAAGCACGAACATGAAAATGAAAGAGAACCAATCCTTGCCATTTATGTAAATACAAATGTTTTATGCTAATTCGTCCTATATAATTTGTATATACCAAAACAGAAGCGTCTTGCTTATGGCGTGCATAGCCAAAGATAAGACTTTTCTTACTGCATCACCGGCGCATGCTTGAATTATATTATATGCTGCAATTAATATTCATCTAACAAAACTGATACCATCCATCTTGGACACTCCGCGTACACACCAACAGAACAATATGATCCTTTTCATACACACTTACGTGCAATGTGTCTCATCCTCATATAAATGCATAGAACTAACCCGCCCCACTCATATAATAATGATCAGTAAATTTTGTCAAAATTTTCCAGAATTACCGTTCGAGCAATACTTCGCTACCAATGTTGTTGTGATTTTGCCGACATTGATTACGAACATTCGGTAGGCTATGCACCACACAAATGCGTTGATTGTGTTCGAGTGATGACGAGCAGACTTGGCGGACACGTTCGGTTTGACAGACTCGTGTCCCACACACAATATTTGCCCCCCACAAATCGTGAAATACTACTTTTCAATATGCGCGTCTCACATGCTCACGCACACACACACACACACATCTAGTGTACACATTGAACAGGCACTGGAAGAAAGCTATGCTATGATGTTGCGCTGTTTTACACGCGTTTGATGTTTGCACACCTGATGCGCTGATGTTAACTATGCTATATACATTTTATATATCCTTCGATCATCATCCACCTGTGGCTGATGTGTGTGTGTATGTGTGTATGTGTGGTGATTCCTCTTATATGCTGTCTCTTTCTCTCTGATTTATTCTAACTATCCCCCCATCAAACCGATGTTGTTCAGTTTATGTTTTCAGCACCAAGCATCTCAGAAATTCTGTACCAACGACGGTGTATATCTCTATATTTTCACCAACTTCATATGTGTGTTCTATTTAGTTTAGAGAGCCTTTAGGACAACTCTGTCACACCTTCACATTCGATTTTCTGATTTTCGTTCCGTTTGTGTTGTGCGAGTGTATAAGCGACATAACACCCCAACGTCCATCATATTTCATGCTGAGTGTGTTGAAACCCATTTCACGTACACCCACTCATTTATTTACGTTGAACTCGTTCCGTGTACAAATGCCATCCGACGACCAAAGTTACATAACGTACACAAAACTGTATCTCGAGCAATTAGTTGAACACGATAAATCATACAGACTTCTACCCATTTACTATTCACATATCTATTTGTGTCGTGTTACTCATCATTGGATATTCACAAGCACCATTTCACCCGACCACAACCACACATATCATTAGCGATATTATCCAATCATTCATTCCAGAACACACCTGCGATTGAACAACATATATTATCACGACTAATACGCAACTGTGTTGTGCCGTTTTCTCTCTGTCTGCCATTCCAGAAATATCATCTTGTTGGGTCACAGTGCGAGGTGAGATTTGTTTGACTTTCGTTCGTGTGTGAATATGAACCAATCCGTATGAACTGCATCGCGAATTCCTGATGTGAATTCCGATTCCAACCAGACCTACTGACACACATTAACATACATACAAACACACTTACCTGACACCTGACATGCTGTCTTCAAATCTATCTTCTCCTGTACTATTCTCGCTGACGCCTGTCTCTATCACTGAAAATCTGTCTCTGAAATTCTCTAAGCGCTCTCTCTCTCTGTCTGTGTATATAATATTACAACATCCAAAATGTCCACTTCAAAAAAACCGAATGAACGATCTGTTTGACCTTTTCTCGATTTTACCGTACCCGTTAAATGTGTGCATAATGCAATTCTTGTTTCACATATTTTGGATCATTCGCTCCGTATGATGTGATGTTGTGTGCAAACTCGTGCTCGATAGACACAACCAAGTGTTCAAAGGTAAGCCCTTCCAACCTGTCCGAAATGACTACCATGCCCATGCAATGCCAAAAAAGCCACCACCACCACCACCAAAAATACCACGTCGCACCGTCGTCGCACTTGTAATAATGTTTATGATTGCGGACACAAAATACACTGGTTTTCACGGTTTGGTTTGCCAAAGATTTGTAGATGCACACACAACCATACAACACACAAATGCAGAGACAAATCGGCGAATACCCTGCCAAAAATGTTGTAAACGGTGCACACAAACACACAGCATACAAAGGCTAATTCGAGCTGAGCGTAAAAAAAATGCGAACAACATATGCTTTAGTTGTCGTTACTGCCGCCGTCGTTGTTTTCAGACACACACACACTGAACACTAATACGCACGAACAAACACACACACACACACAGAGCAACGAAACAATCGGAAAATGTGGGTCGGGCGCCGTCGAAAGTCGTCGAGTTGCGTTATACTTTATTAGCCCTGGCTTGTAGTTGTCTACTAATAATAATAATACCCAACATATATTATGTAGTCGAGTAGGTTGAAGCGAACAGAGTGCAGCATTTGAACAACGTTTTATGCTCTGTAGACTATGCAGATTCTGGAAGAGTAGTTCATGATAAACGGTCACTGTAAGAATAGCATATTTTGTTCTTGACTTTCAGAGCTTATGATCAATTGATGAACATTAACTGAATCATAAACAATCTCATGTTCAAATATGTTCCGATATTTTGCTGGACTTTTTATTTTCAATAACGCTTGATGTTATGGCGTCCCCATCCGTTATATCAAGAATAAATACAGTCAGTACCATTAATATGTTAACAAGCTTATGTCGTTATAGATAGAGCACTATGTTGAGCTGTTTATTGCTATCCTAAGCCTCATACTCACGGAATGGTCGACCTTTTACTGGAAACGGGCGATAAAACACTTTCCATTAATAAGTTAACAAAACACGATTTCCAATTATTTAGAGCCAAAGGCGATACAATTCACAACGGATTTCTTTGTTATATTGTTTATTTTAACGTTTTCTATGAGGATTAGAAAAAAATTGCATGAAGTCGGGTCCTAAATAACATAGTCATCATACCAAGATACATTATCCCGGTTGAAACGCCATAAAAGACCGGTAAGTATCCGATTGCCCTGAAATTAGTTTTGCAGTGTTGTCAAACACTAAGGCCATTCGCTCCAACAAAATATAGTTCGCAAATGCGAGTCCTTGTGTCGAGAGGGCTCGATTATTCGGAATTACTCTGAAACACGACTTATTGAAATCGAGTTTATCAATATCAATATGTTTAAAATAATTTTACCATTTGGGCACAAACGAGTTAAAGCTTGGGCCCACAAAATGCAAAAAAAATTAAATTCTTAACTCTCGAACTAATTGACTTAGGATTCCATCAAGTTCATTTTCGTACACAACAGCTATTGATAAACTAAAAAAATTATATTGATAAACTCGATTTCAAAAAGTCGTGTGTACTCATAAACACGACTTTTTGAAATCCGTGTTTATGAGTACACACGACACACACTTCCGAATAATTGAGCGCTTTCGACACACGGACTCGCATTTATGAATTGTATTTTGCTGGAGCGAGTAGCCTTAGTGTTTCTCTACACTGCAAAACTAATTTTTAGGGCAATCGGATAAGTTACTGATCTTTATGGCGATTCTACGTGGACAATGTACAAGGTCCCTTGGTATGATGTTTTTTCTAAACCTCATAGAAAACCAATATAACAAAGAAAACCGTTGTAAATTGTATCCGTCTTTGGCTCTAAATAAGTGGAAATCGTGTTTTGTTAACTTATTAATGGAACGTTTTTAATCGCACGTTCCCAGCAAAAAGTTCGACGATTACGTGAGTATGAGGCTTAGGATAGCAATGTTTTTCCATAAACAGCTTAACATAGTGCTCTATCAATAACGAACAGTGTTGGACCATTTATATGGACACATTCTGAGCATTGGAGCCTCAAAGGTACAACATATGCCTGTTAACATATTAATGGTACTGACTGTACTATGTTATTTATGGAATATCTTATATGAAATTGCTTTGAGACGGTACCGACAATGTACGCCATATTGCTGTGATGGCGTCATCCTTCATCCCTATCTTTTCACATGTGTTATGCATTTTCTATGAACTTGCTTCGTGAAAGTACCGTCAATGTTCATTTTACTTTATAACGTACGTTCGTTCAAATTGTTTTCTAATAATAATGAATTCTTTGTGAGAACAAAAACATCTCGGAAACGAGAAGTTATTTAGCGAGTTTTCATTGCAGCTTGCCTTTTCAGACAAGACCAATTTGTCCCGAGTAAATTTAAAATTGCAGTTCCCTCAGACCAATATAGGAAAAACTATGTGAACTCTAAAGCATAACTCAATAATCTGCATAACTCAAATCGAGCATTTCCAGTCATATTTGATCATGAATCTCTAATCCCAATGAGATGCTATTTGAAGGCATTTCATTTCAAAACGATCCAACGAATTTCATCCAGTTAGACAGCGCCACATCGGCCGCAGGTCCGAACAGATGCCGCATATTCCATTCCTATAACTGCGCGTAGTGCTATTTGCCCACACATTCCGTTCAATGTGCGTCGGCACTGTATTTCGCATTTCCTTGACCGTTGACCATCTAACCCCGTATGCACATTGTCTACGAAATTACATGTATATATATATCTCGGTTTCCCCGGAATGCCAACCCTCACGACTTCACGACCAACCATCACATCGCTGACCAACCGACACACAAACACATCCACACCCCGACAAACACTAAACCCATCAAACCGAAATGCGCGCACATCATCGCGCTTGTTGTTCGCTCGCTGCTGCTCGATGTGCTCCGCCACTGTACAACCATCGCGAAATCATCGCCACACAGTAGACCAGCATTTTGTAGACGTGACATTGCTGTAGCCTCCGCCACCGGCGGCGGCGTCGCAGGCGGCACATCCGGCGGCGGCGCCAACGCCTCATCGTCAACAGCCGGCGCCGGCGGCATCGGCCATGCGTCGGCTGGCGCCGTCGGCGGCGGCGGCATTTTCGTCAGCAGTGTCAGCGCTGGTCTCGCCCTCCGATAGGCGGCCATCGCTTCTGCTGCCGCCGCCGTCGCTGCCTCCGCCACCGGGCGGCGGCCGGCGCACTTCGCTGGCGGTCACCTCTTCAGCGTTCCATCGTCGCTATCGGCTGTGCGATCTGGTCGGCGAAGTGGTGGAAACGGCGGCGCAGCAGCGGGAGAACACGAAGGCGGAACAGGTGGCAGAAGATGAGGACACCGACGAAGACGAATCGCGCAACGAGGAGGATAACAATGATGGGTACGATGACACTTCGGCGGACAGCGGCAGCGATGCGGCGGCAATGCGACCTTTTCTGGGCTCCGGAGCCGGAGCAGGCGGCACTCAGTCGGACACTGGCGGCGGCCGGCGCCCATCGGTGATGCGATACTCTTGAATTCAACCGAGCGAACATCGAGCGGCACGTCGTAATACATCCTCGAACGCAACACACTTGAAGACGCCGACCGCCGATCCGATTCCGCAACATGACTAAAATATACCACCGGCAAGCAAAACCACCACCACCATCACCACCACCACCCATCCAAACCAAACTTTGACCACCCAACCACCCCCAAAACACCAACCAACCAACGACGTTATACACAGAGTGCCTGGAGTGACGCACACACACTTTGTTCTTTTTGACACAAACGTTAAACGAAACGAAACTTTCTGCCGCCGCGACCGCGGTGATCCCCCAAGCGGCAACGACGCCGACGACGACGGGTCGTGCCCCGCAGGGTTTAACGGGTAAGTGTGCCGTGTGTGCGTTGTGTGTTGCGCTTTGCATTTTGCATATGTACACTGGCGGGCGTCGGATTCGTACATGGATCGTTTTAAGTGGGCGTGTCAAAATACGAGCACAGGAGATAGGCGCAAGATTAGGACCAGACCAGGACCGAAATAGACCCAAAATGTCCACTTTTCGGACACCTTTTTGGTTCGATAAAGAACTTCGACCTAAAATCGGAAATCGATCTAAAATGTCGACTTTTTGGACTCTATTTTGGGTCGATTGCAGATCTGCGCTCTTTTTCTTTGCTCGTATTTAACGGACCCTTTACACACACAATGCACGCGTAAACTATTGTGAGAGACGTTAAGAAAATGCAAATTTCATGCTCAATCCGATGTCCGTCAGTGTATAATATCTCACGCAGCCTGTTGTGTGTGTGCTGGCGGTGTGGTTTTCATGCGCATACCGTCGTCGTGTCGTGTGGTAGAGTGTGTATTTTAGTAGCTTGTGTGTGCGATGTTTGATATGCAACATGTATCGTGTATGCGAAGTAGACTCTATAGATTTGCTGGAAACGCTTTACTCCCTTCCTCTACTTCTATATGCCCCGTAGCCGTCTCTCACTCTTTGAACATTTCCGACCTCCTTACACAATCTCTTCTCTACAACAACTCTTGAAATAAACACATTCCAAAACACCGAGACACGCACACGTACACACATTGGATATACCGCGTGATGTGTGACACACGGAAACATCAAACGCACGGCGGTAATCATGAGAGTAGATTGAGTACCTACTCCACTGAATGGTATCCGTGCGTTGGTTTGAAAATGAATCATAATTCTGTAAGTGAAAACTGAAAAGCCTTGCGTTGCAACAATTCGAAAAAGTGTTGCAGAGATTAGATTGTTTGTACCAACCTGAAATAGATCCAATATGTCCCAATATTCTCTCTCAGTATCATCCCAGTGCTAGTAACTCCGCCAATAATGCTATTATGCATATGAAATACCTGCGAAATCTAGCCAATGGTGCAGTACATAATATAGCTGTTTAGCGTTGTGATTTTCCACGAACATTTGATTGGAAGAGCGTAGAAAAAAGTGGGACTATCATAGTGTCTGAAAGTATAAGAATGGAACAATTACGCTAAAATCCCGTCAAACACCGAACAAATATTTAAGATGCTGGAATATTTAAGCCATCACAGTACAACAGTGTGCATTAATTAAATTCATTAAAGTGTTAGGCTTTTTGAATGCCAATTCGCCGCGTCAAAATATGAGCACAAGAAATAAGCGCAAGACCAGCGCAGGACCAAAATGGACCAAAAATGACTACCTTTTGGACTCATTTTTGGGTCGATTTTTATTTACTGTGTTCATATTATGACACGCCCAATTAGCAATTCCCACAATGTTTATTCGGTGTTCAACGGATAAATTTGTCTTTCGAAACACGAAAAACGCCTCTCACCGTCAGTCTCTACCCTTCGCCCCACTTCGACGTTGTGCAATTGCGCAACATTTCATCCAACCCCCACCTACCCCGCAAACAGATGGCGTCGCGGTCACCGTCGCGGTACCGGCGCCAGTCCACGCCCGGCGGCCACCGACTATCGCACGGGCTACATTCGGTCCCATCTACGCTCTCCCTCCGGCCGCGTGAGATGACCGACTCGACGCTCCAGCTGCACATGCAACTGCAGCACTTCTACTACTCGCCGATTCATCCGCGCTCGCGCTCGCCCAGCCGCCAGCTCAGCGTTGGCGGCGGCGGCGGCATCGTCTCCGCGGCCGGCCACCATCTGGACGCCGGCGGCTGGTCGGAGACGAGTTTCGCCGATTCGGCGCTCAACGTGCCGGCCGCCTTTGGCGTCACGACGACCGTGGCGCCAGCAGCGTCCGCGGCGACGGCGATGGCGCCACCGAGCGCCACCATGCAGCTGCCGCTGCCGCTGCACCATGCGTACCAGCACCAGCAGCACGGTCGCAAGTACTCGTCGTATGAGTCCAGCGACTGAGAGGGCGACGACGAACCGAAGGCGGAAGGCGCGAACAACGACTTTGAACTGGCGAGAAGCAGGAGCAGCCGCCGGCGACAGCGGAAATGGAGCAGCGGCTGCCTAAAAGGCGGAGTTGATCGCTGTGTTCGAATGTGTTCCGTGGAATATTTGTAGAAGTAGTTCCTAGAGTAGTATAACCGCGAAAATGTGCGCACACAAGTTGGGGGGGTTGGAGCTGGAGGGCTGGAGGGTTTGCAAGTGGGATTTGGGAATTTGGGAGTTGGAAGCTAGTTATTATGAATCCATCTTTTTAGTGGACTTTTACCATAGAAGAAAACAAATACCAGTCTAACAACCCCTGAAGTGCGATTCTCTTTATCAGCAGGCGCTGGGTTTGTGTGGTAGTTTATATAGA
>JANTBZ010045837.1:0-28568 GCA_024741255.1 Exechia fusca
ATCGTCGCAATAGCGAAACCGGTCGATAAAATCCGTTTTATGTTATTTTAATTAGGTTTAGTCATAAAATGTTCATAATTTTTCGTGAATTTTCAATACGTTTTTTTCGCATTTTTATCGATTGTGACTTTAATATCGCTCTAATCGGAAAAGTACCTGAACATAAAATTAAGAGGATACCACTACCTATTTTTTATTAATTATGTATATCCAGTTTTGTTATACGTTGATTATTAACTAGATGCGACAACTATTGCTAAAATTTCAAATCGTAAAATCTCAAAATTTCAGCCAACAGTTTGTTTTTTAGATTTCGATCTTAAGATAGCAATCTACACTGGAAAAGTTTAGTTAGAAGCAGGATACAGAATGCATGTCGCATAGTGCAATGAAAGAGGTGTACAATCTGGCTACCGTTCGATTGTTCAATGTAATTTTTATTGCAGTTTGTTGAGTGTGAATAATGTTGCTGTTCCTGGCCAAATTTTGGTAATGTGTGTCGTGAACTTAGCTACTTAAACTCGAATCAATCTAAATATATAATCAGAACGCTCGCGAAATGTTACTCGTGGACACGTTTCAATTTCTCTTGTGTGTTGTCGTGTGTGTTTGTATATTGAATTTGATAAGTGTATTCAATTTATTGCATATTTGTCGCGCCTCATCCGTTTCAACACTTTCTATCATAATATATCCGCATAGTATGTCTACATTTGTTGGTGTTGCATTTGCATTATCGCTCAACTCCTACTACATACACTTATAATGTGGATTTGTTTCAACGCGATCGCAGAGAGAGATTAACTACAGCGCGTCCATCGCACATCAACATCAAATTAAGTCCAATGCGCGCACACAACTCGACTACACAGTTATTGTATTTATTATATAAGTCTGTTATATAAAAAAGAAACACATTAAATATAATACGTTCACAATAATATTCGCATCAATATTTTCTATCGGACAAATGTCTGTATATGTTGTTGTATATAGTTTATATGTCTATATATAATGTACGTGTGTGTGTGTGTGTGTATGTTTGTGTCTTGTCCGCCACCAAGCCCAGTGTCGGCCCGCCCGCCCGCCACCCTCACCTCAATACTGCTGCACGGTTTTGCCTCTCTTTCCGTTTGTGTGTTGTGTCTGTTGTCTGTTTGTCATTTCCATATTGTTTGAACACACTCGGGATCAGAATCAGAGAGTTGGTATATTGCTGGTATGTTTGTCTGTGTGTGTGTGTGCTGTTGGAAGAGTCTGGATACTGATGACGTATATGTGGTATGTGGTCGAACGTGTGCTGTGTGTGTGTTTCTATTGCATGTGCTCCTTGTCGCCGCCGCAGCTACCGCAGCTTCCGCCAAACGACGCCGACGACGTTCCGGATGAGGCGGCGAAATCCGTTGCCGCCGCCGCCGCCTCGTTGCACGCCTGCACAACCAGATGATGCTTGCACTGGCAGTACAGATTGCGGAACGGCGACTCGTCGCTGGACAGATGCACCACCAACGCCTCCGCCGCCGCCGAGCTGGTGGACGCCCGGTGCAGCGACTGCCGCAGCAGCAGCAGCTGGTTGAGCGATGTGGATGGTGCAGCCGCCGTGTCATCGTCAATGTTTCGCCGGTCTCGCGTGGCAAACGGAGTGGTGGCCGAATCCTCGTCGTAGTCCGGCTGTGCGTCCTCGGACAGCAGCGGCATCGCCGGCTGTGGCACTGGCGGCGGCGGCGCTGGCGGCGGAATCAATGCATCCGAGGCCGAGGTCGATATTGTGGCGTTTTGTGTGCGTGCGTGGCGGCGGCGGCGGCGGCCGAGCGGAGCCAGCAGGTTACGCGATTTGCGTTTGAGGTTTTTAAAGCTGAAGCCGCCGCCGTCGTCGTCGGCAGCAGAGGCGGTTGGCGGTGGCGGTGGTGGTTGATTTTTGGTAGTCGAAGAAAGTGTGTTTGTGTTGCAGTTCGTGTTGCCCTGATGCGCCGCATTATCGTCGGACTGGTAAGATGAAGCTGGCGCTGTTGTCGTCGTCGTCGTCGTCGGTAATGTTGATGATGTGGATGCGGATGATGCGTGTGTTTGGTTTGGTCACACGACGGGCAGTTGCTGGGCGGAGGAGGTTGATGACGACAGAGTGCTGGCGCTGGCTGCAGCGGCGGCGGCGACCGCGGTCTGCAGGGCGACATTCGACGATGTGACGAGCGTCGCGGCGCCGCCGCTGCTGCTGCCATTGGCGGTGGCAGAGGCAGAGGCGGCTAGCGGCAGTGTGGCGGCGGTTTCGCTGGTCGCCGTGACGATCGCCGGCGGCAGACTGCATGTGGCAATGTGACTGGCGCTGGCGGTCAGGGGCAGCGTGGCCGCCGTGGCGATGGGCGACGACGGAGCGACGGCGCCGGTGGTGAGCAGAGAGCCTGCGCGGGTTGCGGGTGCGATGGAATTGGAAATTTGAATGGGTTCTCGTTGTTCGGAGTGTTAACGGTAACAAGTAGCTGGGAAATATTTACTCTATTGAACAAACCGTTCCCAAAGGTAGTTTTCTCTATTCATGTGAATCATGAATTTGTGTGATTTTTTAAATATCAAGGTTGACATGTGTTCTCAGCTAGGTACTATAATTAGAACACATAGAACACATTTGTTTTAACTATTAGTATTGGCGCTGTGATGCATACTCAAACAACAAGTACCCAGTGATTTCATGATTCTTCAAACCTTTTGTGCCGTTCAGGCTGTGGGTGACGTCTAACAACGAAAGCCATCGCTTAAATCTCGTCGAAATTCAATTCACATTCCCAGACGATGTATACACTTGGAATGTCGCAATAAGCATTAGTAATGAAATACTTTTCATTACTAATATATCGATTCAGTAATAATGTACGAGGGCAGTTCGATAAGTACTTAGCCTAGTCGCCACTATCGCAATAGAATAAAGCGCTCATGTCCGCGAATTTTCTATAAATGGATAAAGAGCAATATCGGTCGATGATTCGTTTTGGAAGGAAATCGCGCAGTGAAATCAAAGATCGCTTGGATGTTGTGATAAAATCAACGATCTCATATTGGCAGACAGCCGCCAGATTGCAAAGGCAGTCGGCATCTAAAAATCGCGTTGGTTGAATCCTACATGACGTTTTGTGCAAGATTATGTTGTCGGCGCAAAAGCTGCCCCAAAATTGCAAAAAATCACAAAAGACCAAATCGTATCTATAGTCCAGCATTCGGACACTTTATGTAGAACACCCGTTGAGATGGTATTTTCCAACAGAACGTGTTTGGTATGAATTAACGGAACTCGACTAGGTTCGAAAAACCGAAGGCGAGAGCCTGCGTTACACGATATTTGACATGTTTTGAAGAGAATAAAATGATATTAGCTAGATCATGTATCGTTCTTCAAGTTTAGTTTGATTGCTGAAGCATGTGCATTGTTCCTCTAAAACCCATGTATCTCGATGAAAAATAACATTTTGAAAAAAACTGAAACCATATTCGTGTTGGGCATTAAATTTGCCTACAGATAAAGATTAACTTTTTTTAAAACCATGTTATATCGTGTACATAAAACAAAAATAGTTAGCGAAAATGTCACTTTTACAAAATCAGCTATAACTATTGAAATTCTGAACTTAAAAAAACTTGCTTTTGAGCATTTACTCTACGGTTTCAACAGTTTTGGCCAACACAAGTCGGGGTCAAGTGTATCGAGCTAAAAGGAGACTATGTTTAGAAATACATTAAAACGTCATCAAAAATGTTCATAGTAGGGGCAGTACTTATCGAACTTTCCTCCTAAGTATCGATGGAACCACGTTGCGGTCCAAGTCGTGCATGCAAAGTCGAATATTCCTTTAAATTGTATTTGACTTATGCACGTCAATTTATGAAAATGAAAGTCTTAAGGTTTCAGCGAATCAAGTCTATGACCTTTACACTTCAATCCATTTGTTAGATTTCCTTCCTAACGCTTTTGAAGAAAACCCTGTGCGAATAAATCCCTCTATTGCTTACCGCTCTCGATGTCGCTGCTCTGGCGCGATGTGATCGTGCGCTGTCGGCACAGGAACGGCGACGAGGTGGGCGACAACGAAGCGGGCATCTGCGGAACGGACGGACACAGTTAGGAATCGTACCAAACCAGATGGACACAGACATAAAAGGGTATACTTGCCAAAGCCCATTCCGCACCATTAGCTAAGCGCTACAACACGAGTGAAATGAAGCATGCGGTGACTAACAAATAAAGTACAATTACTACGACTATACAACTAAAAAGCGAACACAGTGCATCTAAATAATATAATAAATAATAAGTACCGGATAATCGGGCTCGGGAAAATTTTGGATTTGGTTGGGGGTTGGTTTGGTTGATTGATTGGTGATGGTTGGTGTTTTGTTTGGTTGGGATTAGGAACACACACAATGATTGAATAGTGGCCACCACGGAGGAGGACGCCTCGTCTTCTGTGTGCCTTTGTGCGCTGTGTCTTATTTCTACAAAACATGTGCGTAGGCGTTTGTCTTTGCGTTCGGGTCGTTGGTTGGTCGGTTGAGCAAATCAACCGATACAATATATTTTTCTACACGTTTCGTTCGCTTTCGTCTGTGAATGTGTTCATGTCGGGTGTAGGTGTGTGCGTGTGTGTGTGTTTGGGTTTTGTACAGGTACAGGTACGGTGGGGGTTGGGACAAATCAACTTTTGTAATAGCCCTGTATTTGGAGTGCGAAAAAAACGGGAAAAAGGAAATGGAATAATTTATGAAAACACCAATTACGCCGCAAATTTCGTCTACAAAACAAAACGGTGTCGCAGTGCAGGTTAGATACATGAGATTTGATATACCGCCCGATTTGGCATGCGATTAATCCACAATGCGTGCACGCATTGGAGCACTGTGCTGACGTACCTTGTTGCTGTTCTGACAGCAGGTGTTCTGCACACAACCGTCGTCGACCGTCGGCGGACATTCGAGGGCGCAGCTGTCGTGCGATCCGCTGATGTTCAGGTTGGTCGAGACGCCATCTGCACAAACACGCCGTACCGATTCAGATTTGGAATACATCGATCAGATTAGACGCAATTGGTACGCGAAACACGACATACATCAATCACCGGTATTCCGTTCGCGGAAGATTATTACGTGTCCATGTAGAACAGTCTAGTCAAGTGTCTTTACTAGACTGTTGTACAAGAATTGTAATGACGCAGTTCAGTTAAAATAGACATTACTCTTATCAACATCTTATAGAAGAGCCTTTACTTTTCACCCACAAAAACTAAAATCCACATCGATTTTTGTTAATTATTGCGAATGATGAAGATTTGAACTAAATTTCATTACGTTCCATTTGAGTATACGCTTTTATTTCTAAGTCACTTTATTCAACATGTATGTCCTTTAGATTGATTTCACTCTCCATACAACATATCCGTGTTACGTCTTAGGTTCAAATGACATCACTCTTCTCTAGAGTGACTAAAAGCTATAAACGTATATTCAAATGAAAGGTAATGAAATTGTGCTAAAATTCTCATCATTCGCAAAAAATACAAAAAATCGTTGTGGCTTTTTGTTTTGTGGGGCAAAAGTAAAGGCTCATCTATAAGTTGATGATGGGACTTTTCTCAAACGATTTTTTTTAGATCATAGGATAATATCTATTTAACTGAATGCATCAATACAATTCTCGAATAGTTGTTGAACCATGACTAGAAGTGCTCAGAAAAATGCGTGTTGAATTGCACAAGATCAAGATCCTACAATCAACTGAAAATCGTCTGGTACGATTTATATGTAAACAAATCCTCACGAATGTCAATTGTGTGTTGTGTCAGTTGTGAATTGTGAAGACCAAGAAAAGATCTTTCCCGTCCCGATCGATGCACACACATACCTGTGACGCTCTGCACCTCCAGCTCGACGAATTCCGGCTGAATGGTGGTGGAGTGGATGCCCTCATTGTGGAAGAACTCCTTCACCTTCTCGGCGATCTTCATGTACTCGGACAGATTGCGGCAACTGCAATTCAATACACGATGCACATCATTAGACTAATAAATGAGACTATAATTTATTAGCGATGGTGCGACTCGTGTCGCACGTTTTTGCATTCTAATCGATCGTCATTGTCATTGCAAATGGTATATGTGGATCGAAGATCGTAGCCATAGTTGCTCCGCAGCGAAATGTTGTATGATGTGTGTGATATTATAATACGTACCGAATGTGCGCTGACGCAATAATCCGATCGCCGGCCAACTGCCACACGTGGAACTCGTGCACCGCCAGCACGCCGTCCACGTTCTCGAGCAGTCGCTGCTGAATGGCTTCAACCTGTTTTGGTGTCGCGCACACAAACACACACACACACACAGACACAACAAACGCGGATGTGCATCGCACAATTTACATCTCAATTAGTTTGTATTTTATAACAACAAATTATAATGTTTGCATCGATTAATTCATTGTCGAAGCGCAGCGCAGTGCCTCAATAATGGCGCAATAAATCGTAAACTCATCGATATGTGGTCAAACGAGAACACACCTCCAACTCTGCGACACAATCAGCTGGAAAAATTCGTTGTTTTGAAACATTGAATGTTTCACCAACGGTTCGAAACTGTTAGGTCTATTGATATCAGAACATTTCGAATGGCGTATAGATTTGACAGGTTTTCCATGTTCATAATTAGCGAAAATGGGACGAAATATAAGATCGCAGAAGTGAGAGTACATTTATTACAAATATTGAGGCCTATATGCTCACAACATCGTCGCAAAAATCCTTTCTTCAAGCCCAGAAGGCATTTAATACTGAAATTTATATTTCGAAGATCTTACTACAATTATTTGCAGTTCCATTGAGAAAATTTCGATTGGTAGAAACGCCTCGGCTAATATCTCAATCCTCACTCACCTGAATGTGCGTCGGCACCGTCTGCAGCAGAATCAACGCGGACTCGCGCAACAGCGGCCACACCGAGCGCAGCATCAGCACCACCAGCAGCACCGACAGCGCCGGATCCAAGTAGTTCTTGTACTTCCAGTCGGTCAGCCACACCACCAGCGCACTGATCACCACAATGATGCTGCCCAGCGCATCGTTCAGCACGTGCAAGTAAACGCCTCGCATGTTCATGTTGCGATCGTTGCCGCCGCCGCCGCCGCCATGACTGTGTCCGTGGCCGCCGCCGCCGTGGCTGTGCCCATGTCCGCCGGTCCGCTTCGTCGCAGCGGTCGTCACGGCGCCGGTGGCCTCGTCCACCTTGGTCGGCTCGCCGGCGACGAGCGCATGCTGCTGCATGAACGAGTTGCTCTCGTCCTGATCGTTGCTGTGCTGGCTGGCCGTGCTGTGCGGGCCGCTGACGCCGCCATTGGCAGCCGCCGCCGCGGACGCTGTGCTCCCGTTGGTCGCCGCTCCGCCGCCAGTTGCTGTGCCAGCGGCAATGGCCAGTTGACTTTGGCTGCTGGCCTTGATTTCGGAGAGCTTGGTGTGTTGGTGTGCGCTGCTGCCGCCGCCACCACCGCCGCCCAGACTGTGCGAGTGCCCATGATGGCCGCCGCCGTGTTCTGTTGTGGTTGGTGGTGGTTTGGTTGATTTTTTGAATAGTAGTCGAACATTGGCAATGGAACGAAAGGTATCACCAAATTCGGTATGACCTGAGCCGAATGCAAGTCAATGCGGTGCGGATGAGGAGATGATCGTGGTGCGTGGCGATGAATGGTGCTGATAGACTTACCGAACAGTAGCACCAGACCGATGACGTTCACCAGCAGTCCGATGGCGCCGACAACGACCAGCAGCTGCGGCCGTTGGATCGTCTCCTCCTCGACGAATCTGTGCGTGCGTGAGAACGGGCGAGTTATTCAACGGGTTCATAGACGCGCATTCAGCATTCAGCCAATACAGTTGGTGATTAAAATTCATATGACAATTTCTTATCACGAGATTAAAATGTGTGTCACCGTCCGCGATCGAATCGGTCCAACGTTACTTTGTACATTTTTCTATGTGGGCCAAAATCAAAACTACTCACTACAAATCGATCGATCGATCGATCGAGCGGATGCAGTCAATGTCATACACACACACACACACTCGCAACGCAATCGTGTTCGGCGAGTCACGTGCCACTGCGTGAATTGCCGGTGTCATCTAAATGCACACATAGTCTCACGCATGCAATTTGCAAAGCGCTTCTCGGTCTGGCGAGCGTGTGTCAATGAACACAATCGATTCGGCCATGCTGGCGAGCGCGCGCGATTGACTGATTGCCGTGCGAGACGACATGAAAAGTAAAACGTCATCGATTGACGAAACAATCTCAAAACTATGCGCGATGATCGTGCGATCGCCGTGCGAATTCAGCGCAAGTGTTTGTGTGATATGCGCGCAATCGGTCGCAAGTCGACGCGACAAGTGGACGCGAGCCATACGACAATCCATAGATTATATCGGTTTGCGTGTGTGTGCGTGCGTGCTGGATTATGTTGCCACCTTCACCTTCACAGACGTCGTGCACGCATACAACACCAGCACATATAATCTCACAACACACAACTATGGGGACATGCGTGCTGAGCGCGTACGCCGTGTGAATGCTGAACTTCAGTTACGTAGTGAATCGTCGACGCGACATGTGTGTGTGTGTGTGTGTGCATGTTCGCCATCGTGCACGGTTGCGAATGCAGAGCACGCCAACCGATTCGCGCGCGCGCGCTTGTGTGTAGTAATCGGCAATTTGCAAACCATTTCAATTCGTACGTGCTTGTCGTTCTTGCCGCTTGCCGGGACGTGCTCTGCTGCACAAATGCTGCACCGCAGACTGCACAATGTGGATGTGAAGTTCATCGCGACGACGACGATAAGTCTCACACACGACGCAACGCAATGCAATGCCCTCCTCACTATCATCAGCATGTGGTCAATTAACGCTCGCTGTGTGTTGACAGCGTAATTAGCGCTGATGTACGCTCGGAACTGTATGTGTAATAAGTGCATCTCTCACTTACCGTTTGATCGCCTCGATGGTGATGCTGAAGCACAGCGCCACCAGGAAGACGGCGTTCACCAGAGCGCCGAGCACCTCGGCACGCGCCCAGCCGAACGTGTTCTTCGACCACTTCTTCGGCGACATCTGAAAGCATCGGAAAGCACTCAGGTCAGTCAATCTGAACTCGCACTCGCACAACGGAACTTACCTTCACCGACAGAAACGAGATGATCAGCGCCGCCACGTCGCCCAGCATGTGAAAACTGTCGGCGACCAGTGCCATCGAGTTGGTCATGTAGCCGACGATGATTTCGACGAAGAAGTAGCCCAACGAGAGCCACATCATGACGATCAGACCCGTTTTCGGGTCCTTGAACATGCCCATGGTGACGGCTGCAGTTTGGTTACGATGTGTGGTCAATGAGTTGAAAGTGTCGTCCGGTTTGGTTCGTCAATCACAGCACAACACTGGCGGTTGGTGTGATTTGTGTCAGGAACGTAAAATCACGACTGCAATAAAAACGGAAACGGGAGAGATACGTTGAAAGTTTATATGTTCGGATTGTAAGGTAATGGCTGTGAAGTGTCTCATTGAGTGATTGACAATAAACTATGAGCTGTGTCAGTATTTGATGATAAATATATACACATACAGGGTGTGCCACGATAAATCTTCTAATTAAAATGTAGCCCAGTACAATTAGTTCGGTCTAGTTTGTAGATACACCACCAAAATATTCTGCAATTTATAATGGTCTATCTCTAGAACGTTTGAGTACAATTTTGTAGTTGGTATATTGGGAGATCATCAACATGACGTTTGGCGCACACTGTAAAAATCATATGAATATCAATTTAAAATCGACGGATAAACAGACATGTCGCCCGAAGACAAATATTTAAACTAGCTCGACCGGAAATCGGTTGAAAAACATTGGCTGACGTCATACATTTGTAGTGCAAACACTCCCAATTATTGTATTGATTCCGAACGACGATCACTTACTTATAGTAATTAGTAATTACCCACTGTTTTTTATCGATAATGTATCAATTTAACTCCGGTATATTTCACACACGACTTCCAACAATCAATATCTAAATCACATAGGTCAATGTGACGATGCGTGTATCATATCATCCCGCATGTGTTCGAATAGGTCATCCAACGGCAGCGACAACATTTTATCGCCGCACTGCCCTAACATACAATGTCAAATGGAAAAGGTCAGCATCATTTCCCAGCCAAGCGAGAAACACTCGGTTCGACTGCAACACACTGGAATCACTCGAGCGACGCAGATGCAATGCACTGACCCAAAGCGAACCGACGACGACGTCGTAAACCGCTCAAAGAACACCGACACTGACTCGACGGCACATTGTCGCCGCGAGCCTGGCGGCCAGAAAGAGTTTGCCGAACTTGGCTCTTTATCTGGTGCGAGCGACAAATTATATTCACGCACTCACTTCTACGCGCATGCGAATGCAGACGCGAATCTGGCGCAGTGTAATCTTTGTGCGAGAAACACGAACAGAAGCACACACACACATCCACTCGCTAGCAACGACGGTCGATTTATGACAATCTTGGCGCAAAAGAAGCGGCACATTCATACGTATAGTCGTTGACCCGACCGTCGTCGTCGTCAACGACCGAAAATTGCTGGCTGACCCGCTGTGCTGCTGTGCTCCGTGTTTCGGTCTGCTTGCGGCGTGCTGTTGGAATCGCACCACAACCAGCAGCAGCAGCATCAGCAGCAGCAGCAGCACTGCGCATGAATCACCACGACAGAACCGCATACCACACACACCAATGTCAACCGAATTCTCCGAATGTACGATAAAGTTTCGTGTTCACAGCTCACAGCTAAGCCAATTGCTAGCGCAAAACTGAGTCGACAAATTGTTCGCAAACGCAACTGTAGACGCGAATGCACAAAATCAAAATATATCCCGAGAACGCGACGACGACGACGATGACAAATTCGCCCGACTTTAAACGTTTAGCACTCCGAACAAAAACCACACCGATGCAGCGCACAACTGGGAAAACAGCTACTAGGTTAATACCTATGAGCGTCACATTCTTCTAGGTAGGCTTTAACTCATTGTATAGACTAGGTAAGTCAAAATAATTCAATCACATTTTTTTTAAGTTTGAACTTCTGTGAACAATATCCAATCGATACAATTTTCAATAGCCGCAACATGGGCCTTCAAATTGTATCTTGGAAAATATACAGTTCACCGACAACAAATGGCGTTAAGAATTTAATAAAAACGCATGCGGCTAACTCATCTATTATATACATGAATGCATGAAATATAAAACAAATTAGGTCGATATGTCCCGCCCTTGCGGAGCACCGCTTATGAAATCATCGAATTTCACTTCATGCATGGCTTTCATCGATGGACCGAGAATTATTAGCGTCAGGAATATTAAAAATGACAGATGGATGCCTGAGATTTATATTAAGCGATTAGCGAACATTCGAATTGAATATATTGAACCGTTGTCCCATTGCGAGACTTCAATTTTCATTAATATAGTGCACTCTCATAGGTTTTAACCTAGTAGCAGCGAACGGCGACGGTCTTTTGTTCGGGGCAATATGTACACGCGCCGAGGCGCCGACCATTTCTTGTGCGCCCACATAATCAGTGAATGCTGTGCTGCTGTGTGTTGACGGTGTGGTGGCCGCCGATGCAGACGTCGCCGCCGTCGCCGCTGTTAGTGATATGTTGATGTGCTCGCTTCTCGTGCATTGTCGTCCCTTGCGTGCACACACAACAAAACCACCGAAACCAGCGTCGACGCCGGTGCACGCGCATACTTAACCCAATAACAGCATGGACTAGTTTCCGACACAATACACCACCACCCCCAAACCACCCTCCCCCAAAAAGCGGGCAAACACACGACGCACGACGCGGCCGTTGCGTCGTCTGCCGCCTGGCACAATCGCGTGCATAATACATGTGTATGTGAGTCTGTGTGTGTGTGCGTAGTATGCATGTGAAATGTGCACGTGCTGCAGACACGCTGCACGGGCCCGGATGACTCGCAGTTGGTATATGTTCACACTACGCACACACACACACACACACACGGTTTCAGGGTGCTGGCAAACATATCGCGTGTGCGATGTCGGCGACGGCGGAAGTGGTGCAAAAGTGGGACAGGTTCGGTGAATGGGTTTGCGATGTATGTGTGAGTGTGTGAATTGTGAATACTGTGGGTGGCAAACTCTATTCCTCCCGAAGTCGGTTCAACTGAAGAAACCACCCACAACTTCCATCGCACTGCAGGCCAATGCAAATTCCATACAACCCCCGAAACTGATGTTGCAACTGCAGCATGCGGCGGCATTCGAGGTTGACGACGCAAGCATGGCTGGATTATATTGTGTTTGGTGGTGGTGGTTTTTCACTTTTGAAGGGTCCTAATACAATATACACAGTGGTTTTTTAATCAGTTATCGTACTACGTGTGTGAGTATGGGTAATTGTTCTTTCACACCGATTGTGGTTATCAAAAATCGAGTGTGTGATACACGCAAGCACGCTCCACATTTGGCAATGATATAATTATTGCTGACCAAAGATCGTTTATATAGCACATAGCACGTATTTATCACTCCATTCCGACTAATAGGCGTGTGAACTCGAGTAGGTCTATTCACATACACACACACGTCCAATTATCGCGTAGAGATTGAAAGGAATTAGTAGCTGGCGATGCACAACGCGATTTGTACGATAATCGCTAGCGCACACACACTCGGGGCGCACACAGGAGTACCAGACGATTATGATTATGACAAATGTCCACACAGTGCGCACGTGTGCTGCTGAAACGATTCGCACATACCGAGGTTAAAATAGTAATTGTGATAAACATCGTTCTGCACTCGGCGGGTCACAAAACGCACCTTTTTTGTCAATGAACAAAAAACACAATCGACGACCAAAGTCAATCTCGCTGTACATATATTAAACGCTTCGATGAGGCACCCCGCGATTCGTCTAATCAAAACACGCACAAACTACTATCACGTGCACGTGTGAATTCAATTGACTCACGTTCAAAGCTTATAATAGTGTAGAGTACTCGACGCACACACACCAAAAGCTCGGATATACACCACGACACGAACGACGACGACCACGACGACAGCAGCGAACAGGCTGTGTGGATTCCGAACGCGTGCGACCAGACCGCGATCCGTAACTAAACTGGGTCGAGCATCGCAACAGCAGCCAGCGTTTAGTCGAAAACGTTTGACTCCATTCCATGTGTGCGTATGTGTTCATGGAATGTGTATGTGTATAGTGACAAGTATGAGTCTGTGTGTGTCACGAAAAGTGCAGATAGCAGCAATACAACACACACACGCACACACACACGAAAATAACGTTCAAACGTGCTTGCGCATCGGTAGGAGTATGCAATCGAAATAATTGCCACTATCCACACTCATTGCAAACGTGCGTGCGCGTGCGTGTGCGCGTACGTGTTGGTGTGATTGCGACGAGTGTTATCGCGCGCTGGCAGCGTCATGACCATGGTCGAAGTGATACATAACATATTTTACCTTAAGTGCCGGCGTTTATACTCGGTCTGCGGCTTACGATAAGACAATCGACAACCGTAGCCGCGTTGAATTTGAAACCACCACATAGACGAGTTTTAATTGGTGTATCTTAGGTGTACGATTTTACACTTATACTCTCACTTTTGCGGAATACTTTGCGATTTGATATAATTGAAATGGCTTCGTATGTGGGGCCTTTAGCGTATTTATGTTGAGAGACTATGCTGCTCTTGATTATGTTGATGCAGACCAACGACATTTTCAATTCATACAAAATGAGATACTTCACTACAATGAGCGCTAACGATCACAAAGACTCTCTGAGCGTATAAGAATAACATGTTTCGACTTTGTGTCGACAAATTGCCATCTGAATGAACGGGCGTGTATTTATGCTTACCAAACATTCAACCGGATATGCGTTTCAATGGACCACTGTTTCTCGTGCTCGTATTATTCTATCTATTCGCAATAGCGATATACATTTAGTAGTCACGATACCACAGGAAAAACGAATATAATGTGGAAGTTGCTAGATACCATACGAAACAAAGAGCCGCGTACAATCTCTAGCCTGATATGAGAATTGTATAATCGATTCGAGTGTTCACCGGTTAGCCCAGCATGTGCCATACAAATATAAATACATTTTGCGACAAGAACCGAGTGAATCCGCACCATTGAAAGTGTGTGAGTTCACGCAATCAACTCACGTTGTCTGTGACGCTTTTTATGACAGCATCTAATCCATAATCTATCCTCCAGTGCGTTCGGTCCCTATCAGCACACCGAACAATGTCATTAGAGTACAGTGCAATGTGTGTGCACACGAGGCAATCTTTACAGCTGATTTGAATAAACCGCGCGTACCAAGACGAGCTCATTGCACGATACCGCGACAATTCTCTCCGGTTTGCATCACAACGGACCGAGCAAACACTCTTGGAAGCTCTAGAAATGTTGGCGCGTGAGTTCGCGTGCGCATTTCGCTGCTGCGCTAGTGTGCCAGTTTCGGAGCCACTAATTATATATTTGCTAGTCATATCAACCTTGATGCGGCGGAGTCCCACTTACACGCACTTCTGGCACACCATCCGACACAACACATACGCGCGCGACACAATATAACGTTCAACAATCGCAGAGATTAGATTAAACAACCAGTTTACAACACGCGCTCGCAGGGAACACATCTTCGTTCGGTCGTGCCCGGCTTGGCGGGTGTCGTTCGAGTGTGTGTGGTGTGTGCGTGAGTGTGCCGAGAGTGTGAAATAAGCATGAATACACAAACACAAACTCGCGTTCGCTGAAGCCGGCCATAACACTTTCGGAGAATATAAATTAATGATTATTGACAAATTGTCATGCGGTCAGTTTAATTTGATAATCACTTGCGGCTTGGCCAGAACATCAGTTGTTGACACAATACACCAATCAACGCCCAGCGTCGAAACAATGCATTAACTGCTTTATAGCATTTGTGACAACAATTTTATTCATGTGCATATTCATCATGTTTTCATCATCAACACCGCATTGGCATACATTTTGCTAGATCGTGAACATCACACGTCGTTTGCATTGTGTGCACAATCCGAACGACGGTTCATCGTAAAAAAAACACTGTGTGGAGATGTTTTAATGAATGTTGGCGCAATGCGGCTGATGTGGTTTACAGTCAGGATGGTTTGAATTTGGATGATTGGACATGCATACGCGCTCGAAATAAATATTATTCACACAGAATAACTTTGCTGGTATATGGCACTGGCACACTCGATTACAATGTATCTTGCCATCGTCGCGAACAAGATGAATATTGCATTCGTAACTATCATCGACATGTCGGAATAGAATTGAAAGGGAAATAAAATCACATCAGCAATTCATATTAGATCCATTGGGTGCTATACGAATTCATAATTAAAATATGATGGTCTGAGCTGGAGCATTTATGCAAATCAGAGTTTATCGAATCGACGCTTCGGATGCACTGGCTCCAATCATCGATGATTTATGGTTATTCCTTTGGCTAACTAGAGTATTCTGCATATGGTGTTGAAGAATGCGCACACATCAGCACATCGTTGCTTAGCATGACTGGACAGACTGGGTATCGTATATTTATTTATTTGCATACCATTTGTACTAATCCCATGTCGATTTGGATAGATGGCAGTACCGTTGCAAGTGCAAGCAAGCAATTCGTGGTAAAAAACACACATTTATTGGCCAGTCCACACTTTGTCTCCATTTCCTATAAACATAGTTAGCAACTCTAAATCGGTATGTGCGAAGTGTGAATGCGTGCAACGTGCAATGCCGTACGCCTCGTGTTCAATCGCGGAATCAAGTATCCGGCGGTGGACACGCTTCGTGTTCGATGTGTATAGTGTATGTTTAGCGAGTATGAAGTAAGATATATTGTACATTTACATATGTACGACGACAGGTCATGCACCTTCGCACATCGGTCTGCCGGTGTGATCACAGCACACGCACAGACATAACAAACACATGCTGCGCGTGACTATATTACGCCAACATTCACATAAACTTACATGCAAATGTCTGTGTGTCTGCGCTAGTTGTGAGTTGTGAGCGTACACATCGTATAAATGAGTCTCTGCTCGTGGATATATGCTATGCAGTTATTGATCAAACACGAACAACGACAACGAGTTATCGGCTCATATGGCAATGCTATCCACATTTTTCGGTCTTTGTAATTCCAATCTTCAACATCAAAACATCAAGTCTTGCTCGTCAAGTAGATAAAAGAATTTCACCACCTGCAGAAAGTCCATAGCCCACATTCTCAGCATAAACGCTCGTCTCCATAGTGATATTATTGTTCAGTTTTCTTGCCGTTGTTTTTATCTGTTTGCACGACTAAACAAGTATGCACGCATGTGCACCCTTCATAGCTGGTGGTGTGCTGTGTGGTTCCGAGTGGCAATGTGGTGGTGGTGCCGTCCGCTATGTGCTTTGTGCACCCGACACAAACGTTGGTATCGCTTGCATGCATAGATTTAACCAGAAACTTCACGTCGTCCATACATGCAAATGTAATACATCAACGATCCGAATGCCCACACAGCGCAATGTTAGTGGACTGACTGACTAACCGATAGTCGGAATGTGTCGCATGATTACGAGTGATGCGACAATAACGCGACAGCCGCATGTGTGTTAGACCAATTATGCATATACTCGCGGACTTTGCGTGATGACGTCTCCATCTACCTGTACGGTCCAAACACATTTTTTGCGGAAATTTCACGAAACAAGCCACCGTCTGGTTGCTGGTTGTATACGCAACCAGACTCACAGTGAAGTGATTCACCAATACGACTAACAGCAGCCACAGCAGCCGCCTACAGTCTTTACATGTGTGTATGCATGTTATGTACGTTATATTGCAGTTTGCGACTAGCGTGAGCATCCGCGCTGTTGTAGCAAATTCTCAGAACGTCATGAGCACCGCGCGCGTCTCAGCACTAGGCGCACGCACATCCACGCGCATTCCATTCTTTGTGTTTTCGTTCGCGTTGGATTACTCTCTGGGTTATACGAAGCGTGTAGAAATAATGATCCGATGCGGACTAGAAAATATCAATCCAGTCAACACTTACGTTAAGAAAAAATATGCTGCACCGTGAGCGCGTACTGGAAGCCAACTGCTTCCTCACAAGAGCTCCCCAATAAATGCAATCGATGAATTCGCTGCTGGCAATGGGCTGGGTGCGTTGACGTCGTCTTTTTGTCCTTGTCGTGTTGCAGACGATGCGTTCTGAAAATGCGTGTGTATGTGTGTCGCGCGCGAAGACGTTTGACACGAAAGCACTTTGATATAAAATAAAACAAACACGTAGAGCACAGCAAGTCGTATCACACACAAGTATCCGCGATACCCGTCGCGACGTTCGACGAAAAATCACCACGACCACACCAATTGATAAGACTGCAGTTGCACGATGGGCCGCTGAATGCGGGCACTCGCTCGCAGTCCCGCAGACGCTAGACGCGAGCACAAACACAAAACACTTTTATTCCGACAAATCGACGATCACAACACACACACTGGCGGACGCGTGACGCGGCGTGTCAGCGGGGCGGGCGTGCGCGATGCTGAAGCTGAAACGTCTGCGCTGCGCTGCTTTTGGGGCGGTGTTGAGGAATTGTTTTTGTTTTGATGTGCACAAGTGCACAATGCGCGCGCGACAATCGGGGTGGTGGCGGAAGGGGGCGACGAACAGCGCGGCGGCGGAGCGCTGCTGCGAACTGAAGCGAATGCGTTATGCGTGCGTTCTCGCGTGCGGTCGGATGTGTTGTGCGGCGATAAAGCGCGCGGCCGAAGAGCGAAGTACACAACTATGTCGTCGGCTCCCCAACAACGACACTTACACGGTGGGGACGCGAGCTTCTCGCGTGCAAGTGTGTGGGGCAGATAGGCAAAAGACGCGAATTATTGCGACGATGTTTGCGCGAACCGTTCAAACAGCGAAAACGTATAGCTTTTGCTGATAAATGGGTGTGCGTGTGTGTGTGTGCGCGTGTTTGTATGTATTTGTTGTTGGGCTATACTGACAGCGATGAGCGATGCGCTTTTGTGCGGCGCTGAGAATCGAGGGGCAAATCACTCGGTGTTAACTGAATAAACATTAGAATCTAGTACGTCGGCGTCGACAATGCACTTTGCGTGTAGCGCTCGCTTTCGCTCTCTCCTCATCAGTGTGCTCGCTCAGCTGATTTGTGGGTGGGTGGCAAACACCAAACAAACACTTGCATCTTGCATTTTGCAAGCGTCCTCAGCCGCGATGGGTCACAAGAACAATCTGTCCTTGGCTAGTTTCTTCATTTTCAACTCACAATTCGGCCCCAAAGAGGGACAGGTCAGTGTGATTTAGTCTGTGTGGTCTGATAGGCTTATTTGGTGATGTGGTTATTCATTTTTGCAGGAGGAGAAGAAGATCTTGTTCTACTATCCGTACGATTCCAGTGCAGATGAGCGCATCAAGAATGTCGGCCTGTGCGAGGCCATCATCCAGTTCACAAAGTACGTGCGTGTGAGCAAACTACCACGAACCACCATGGCATCAATGGTATGAATATATCAATAAACCTAATAATCCGATACTCGTGTCGCAGCACGTTCGCCGACACCGAAAACACCTGTCAGCTGATGCGCACGCAGAAAACGCTGCAACTCTTCCACCAGCCGGAGCCCAACTACTGGATGGTCATGTGCATCAATGTGCCGCACGAGCAACGCAAAGCGTCGGCCGCCGATGCCTCTGCAACGACGTCGACGCCGGCGCAACAGCCGTTGGAGTATAAAGGCGACAACGTGCACGAGAAAATCTATCGCCAGCTGCTGGTGCAGGCGTACCGGATGTTCAGGCTGTTCACCGGTCGATTTGTCGAGCACTTTGAGAACTCGCGCGTCGACTACGATTCGATGCCGGTGCGTCTGATGGAGGCACTGAATGATTTCTACACAAAGGTAGGACGGCGATGGTCGCGTTTGGTTGACTCAAGAACAAATGCTAGAACATGTCAAGCCAAATCGTTCTCACGTTCCCACAACAGTACCTCAACGCGCTGCGCCTCGACCGCTGCGACATCCTCGACGTCTTCCGCAGCATCCACTATCTGCCCGTCGATCGGCTGCTCTTCCTCCAGATCCACACGTTCGTGCAGCTGGTGCAGGCGCGCTTCCCGGCCATCCAGCACTGCATTCTGCTGGCCGACGAGCGCCTGGTGTGGAGCGAACTGAATCCCGAAGACATGTACGCGGTGTACGAGTACCTCACGCAGCAGGTCTTTCCTCACACGGTGCGCTCGATTGCGCGCAGCCAGCCGCTGGCGATGTCCGCGGAGGCGGAGCCCCAGCTGCGCCATTATGGCGCCTTCGTGACGGCGCCGGCCAAGTTCCAGAACAGCGTGGCCATTCCGCGTGTGCACGTGTACAACCAGCAGAGTCGAGATGCCGATTCTACAACTGTCGCCCCCGAACAAACGCCCTCATGCGAGATTTTCGATCTGGTCGTCTATCGCAACGGTGGCACCGCCATCGGCATGTTCTTCGACGAGTCGGTGGCTCGCACCGACGACACGTACCACGAGCTGCACACCTTCATCGGACCGCAGTTGGCCGCCATCGGTACGGCGATAGCCGACCAAACGGCCCCTTCGGCCGCCGCGTCAGCGGAACTGGCCGACGATTCGCCGGAGGCGGTCGCCGCCGGCGGACCGCGATTCCTGTTCTTCAACGAGCTGAACCTGCGGCACACGGGCACCATGCACCTGAACGCCAGTCGGCCGCCGAAGGCGTCGGCGGTGCCGACGGAGGTGATGAATCTGCTGGCGGATTTGTACGGCGGCGATACGGAGGCGCAGGACGGTGGTAAGGCTGGCGGAGGTGGCGGCACCGAGGAAACGATTCTGAAGACGCTCAACGACTACTGGATCGTGCGTCGCTCGGCGGGCTGGCGTCATGCGTACGTGGTGGTGAACAAGAGTTCGACGCTGATGTCGGTGACCGAGGAGGCGCGCGCCGTGTTCGAGGAGCACGCGGGCAATGTGTTCTTCGACAAATAACTCGCGCATGTGATTGGTAATACATAATATTATTTTATTCATGGTAAAAAACACAACATATGCACAAGATTGCAACTTTGAACTGATTCAAATGCGCTAGCTACAAAAATGCCGCCCGTCGTCCGTGTGCGCATGCGTGCGTGCGTTTCGCTCATCCGGGTCTGAGTGTGTGTGTGTGTGTGTGTGTGTGCTTGTGAATGTGTTTGTGTATAAATAATAAGTGTTGGAATTCAGGAGCAGACTTGCCAATGCCCGTCTGGGTGTTGGTGAACAAGATGTGTGGTCTTTCGGGAAAATGTGAGTGTGTGTGTGTGTGTTTCTGTATAAATAACGAACGCATCGATCCGATCCGGCTGTGTGCGGTTGTGGTTGTCGAAACGAAACAATTTCCGTGAATTCGCGGTTGCGGGTGGGTTAGTTGGTTGGTGGTGGTGGTTCGTGTGCACTTCCTATATATGGCATGGCACCGCTCCGTTCGGCGATCTCGCTCCCGCTCCTGGCCGGCACTGCTAGATTTCGTACGCTCCAGCCGCGCAGCTCGGCGACCGCTCCTTCCGCTCCGTCGTCTTACAACCGTCGCAGCCACTGCACGATCTCGTCCAGCTGGGCGTCGTGCGCCGACGCCTCCACCACCTGCACGTCCTGCGCCAGATGCGTGAACGCGAAATCCTTGCCCTGTCGGCCGAGGAACACCTCGTCGCTGCTGCCGGCGGCCGTCCGGTCGTCGACCGACTGCAGCCGATTGGTGCGCGTCTGCCGGACGACGTTCAGCTCCTTCTCCAGCAGCGGCTTGATGGCGGCGGCGCCCTTGGCCAGCGGCTCGTCCTGCTTGTTGCAGACGATCAGCACGGGCGTGGCGGCGGTGCCGTTGTCGGCCAGAATGGTGTACAGGTAGCTGCGCGGTTGGGGTGGGGGTGTGATTGAGGGATTATGTATATTCGAATACGAATCGATCTCCGCAGCGGACACTTACTCGGCAACGTCGCGGATCTCACGCTGGGCGGTGCAGCTGTCGATGACGTAAACGACGCCCTTGGCCACGTACTTGAACTGGTCGAAGAAGCGACCGCGCAGACGCTCGTTGCCCGGAATGTCGACGACGCGCACCGAGCTCTGCGGTGGAGTAGGAGGGCAATTAGTATAAGTAGGTAAATGTCTCAAGAATCACTGCAAGAGTGCGCGAGAGTTCCGCGGGAAACTGGTTTCGGATCAATTGAATGGGCGTGTGAGAGTGTGATTACGCGCGAGATATATGGTACGACAGCGCCGCACCACAACGTCAACCGAGCGATAATGCCGTGCGTAGTATACAGGTGCATTTGTTTGTTTGGTATCGGCAACTATAGCTGCACGTGCCTACGTGCGTTCACGTCGCAAGCGTGCATTCATTATACGTGTTCGTGTAGGTCGTACGGATCAGATCTCGAACACACTCGCGTTCGTACGCAAACACACACACACATACATTTAACGGTAAGTCGCACTGAAACTATATACACCTGTGCTGCGACATACCTGTTCGGAGTCACTGAAATCGCCGGCATTGGCCGTGATCGAGCTGAAGGTCTCCTTCGACTCCGAGAAGAGCAACTGCGAGAACAGGGCCGTCTTGCCGGCATCGGAGAGGCCGGCGATCAGGACGTGCGTGCGTCCCGATTTGGTCTTGCGCCAGAGGACGAAGATCACTGTGACGAAAAGGCACGTTGATGGTTGAGAGCGATGGACGACGACGACGACGAGTTTGATGGTGGAGAAAGTAAACATATATATTCACAGGTGATTTGTTATGTATGTCAACATGGGGTATAGGTGTGTGTATATATGTGTGTGTGTGTTATGTGCTCGAGCGCTAGCGCCAGCGCGACGAATACGTGATACGTGTACGCGGCATTTGCGAGTGTGTGTGTGTGCGTGTGCATATAACGGTCACATAACCTCACACCAACGAGGACGTGAAACGCTCGGTCGACGACCTAATTCGCGCTCCCATACACTTACGCAAGCTGAGGATCAGCACGAACAGACTGATGATGTACGGCAAACCGGAGTAGTCCACTTCGCCCATGGTCAGATCATCCGGATAGGGACTGACGTAGGCGTTATTATTTAACGACGACGACGACGCATCGACATTCGGCTGGGCAGCTGCAGCGGGCGCGTCCATGGTCCGAACTGTTGCTTATTATTGTGCGGCCTGTGTGCCGGATAAATGGGAACTAGGCTGGTTGGCGTTTGCACTCTCCAATTATATATAAATGCACCTGTTCGCCACACGACGATTAGTGGAGGTGCAGTGCGCAGAGTGTGTGGTAAGTGGTAACGTTTGTGTGTGCCAATGTGAATATAATCGAGGAGCACTTTGACAGAAATGCAGCGCGAACGCACAATCACGCACACACACACACACACGCGCGCGCGCGCAGTTCACATGGATATACGCACACTTGCATACATCTGAATATGTTAAATCCAGCACCACAATCAGGTAATACCTGAATGAATCGACACTTCGAACTGGTATTAGTAGAATATCGAGCTAAAAGCTAAACATGCATATATTCCTACAGGTAATCGAACGGTGCACAACGGTCAGTCGAACAAGCACACACACACACACGCACACGCCACATAATCGAGTGCAGTTGCAGAGTAAGGAGTTTTCGTGTGCGACGCGGGCTTTCTACCTTTTGGGTAGAAAGTTGAAAAATCCGGGCCTTTGTCACTCGCACTGCGGCTCAGAAATGTGCCAATATCGTTTCGTAAAACGTGTCCGATTGGTCGCTAGTCGCTACTCGCTACGTACAATAGTAATATGCAAATCCCGAATTGGTTCCGCGGCGAAGACGAAAGACGATCGGACGACGTCGAGTCGAGCACGGGTACGCGCGCGCGATTCAAGCAAACAACTAGAAATGAATGACACGACAGCGACAACGCGACGAAAACACAGCAGCGACAACAAAATACACTTCGCGCTGCGGACGCGGACCCAACAACAACACGCCCATACAGTTCAACAGTGGGGGCCAAAGTGAAAGCGCGACCGTGCAATCGAAATCGCTCTCAGAAGGGCTGCCAAAGATCACAGGTGTGATGAAGACAAATCTTGGCTTTTGGTCCAGTTGTAGCGCTACAGGCTACAGCGCGTAGCTAAAAATGCCAAACATCCGAGAAATGCATACTTCCAAGAAGTCAAGACTCAATATAATATACTCGCATCAATTTATTCATCTCGTGCACACGCACGCATACGCATCATATACATACATAATAATAATTGTCCATCGTCCACGCATCAACGGTGTGCATCGTCAACCAGCAATCGCTGGACCGACCATTCCCTCACCGCATCTCACTCCATCATCTGCAGGAACGACCGCGCCCGCGTGTAGTTCACCTGCTGCACCAGCTCCGAGTTCGTGCGCTCCGCGCCGATGCGCGCGTCCACATCGTCAATGACCTTCTGCGCCGCATCGCACAGCAGCTTGCGCAGCTGCCCCTTCGTGCCGCACAGATACTCCATGGCCACCTGCCACAGTTCGTCGTCCAGCTGCTCGTCGGCGGCCTCGCTGAACAGCAGCTTCGTCACGCTGATCTGGCGCAGCTTGCTGAACTTCCACGCGGCGCGCTGGTCGCGCCACTGCAGCAGGTACTCGCGGTTGCGCAGCTGCTCGCGCTGCGCCGAATCGACGCGCGCGGTCAGCTGGACTTTGGCGTGCTTCTTGCGCTTCTTGCCGCGCGTCGTCTCGATCTGCGGCTGGTTCTCCGGCCGGTCGGCGGCGCTCAGTTCGGCCATGGTCGGGTCGCGGGGCTCCTCCTCAGCATTCACTGCCTCCTCGTCGGCGGCGGCGGCGGCATTTCGGCTGGTCTTTGCTATCTTTGGCGATTTGGCGGCGTCGCCGGGCGTTGATTTCTTTTTGCGTTTGTTGGCTTTGGCTTTGTTCTCCGTCGGGGCTACGTCGGGACATGGGGGCGGGCGAGAGGGCGATGATGAGTAATCGACACACAACACGGTGCTGGGCAGATGCAATCTCATAATTTGATCAAGCGGATTAGTAGTGCTTAGGTTCTAACCTTGCGACGGTTGTTGCGTCTGACCGGAATCGGTAGCAGCAGCAGCCGAATGCAGTTGTTGCGATGATGTTGATGGGGTTGGTGATTGTGGTGGTGTTGGACTCTCTACTACCGATCGCACGGCTGTCGGCGGTGACGGCGGCGATTGTGGCGGCGGCTTTGCTCGACGCCGATGTCGACGGTAGCTGACTTGTGAGATATCTGCACACACACACGCACACACACACACGCATCCAATCGAAGCAGTCGCACACACACGCACACGTACAGGCACACATATTATACATTGCGAAAACGTCTGAAAAGGACTCTAGATGATTCACACAACCTACCCAGCTTCTTGAACTTGGATGTCGGCGAGTCCACGTCGGCGGAGCGGTCGTCATCGTTGCTGGCGGCCTGCAGATCCTTGAGCTTGCGTTTTTTGCTCTTGTTGGACTGTGCTGCTTGTGATGTTGCTGCTGCTGTGCTGCTGCCAGCCAACTGCTCAATTTTGGCCATTATTGAGCGGGCGCTCTGGGGCGGCGGAGGCGGCTAACGGAACGCTGGCAATAGATTAGCGAGGGGGGCACGCGCGGAATGCCGTCCGATTCCGGAAAATCGCTATTATCTTTCGGTGCGCGCTGATGGCAAACCACGTTTTGTGTATTGCTCGCTCTTTTCTGGTCGAGGGGCGAATCACTCTGGAAATCGGTGTACACTTTGTCGGAAATCATGTGGGAATCTTTGAAAATTTTCGGAAATCATCGGAAGACTCTCTGTAAATCTCAGGAAATCTGTAAATCTTCGGAAATCTCTGGAAATCCCTGGGAATTTTCGGAAATCGTTGGAAATCTTTGACAGATTTCCGACAACCTGTCTCTAAGAAAAGTGATTCGCCCCTCGTTTCTGGCTTGTGAAACCGTGAAACCCGTGAAACCCGCGCGTTTGATTTTCACTTTGTTTGTATGATAAAGCAGAGCGGAATCTCGATTTTACTCAGCTCATCTGTCAAATATATGATTGTGCTCGAGAGAGCCTTGCCGCAGAAGTACTACGTTACACCGATGCCAATTTGTCATCGGCAGTTACCCCTTCTCGAACTTCGCGCTTTTGTTGTATTTATATGCATCCAAATGCCTGTGTTTACGTTCTCGCCTTCGCCGCGCAAGTGTTATTATATACAAATCTCAAATTCACGACCTGCCCACGAGCGCGCATCAGCAACATGGAAAACATCCTCGATGACTTGGACGACGTGCGGCGGTCGTCCAACCCGGCGCGTCCGGACGCACAGTCGGATACGCCAACTGCAGCACAATCGTCTTCACCGGCATCTGGGTCCCCGAATGCTGAACCAACGCCACAGCTCACCAAAGCCGATCTATTTGGCGACGACGACGACGACGATGACGACGACGACGACGATGATGATGATACGGATGAAGACGACGAGGACGACGAACATCGGCAACGACGAGCGGCGTCCAGCGCCAACGAAGATGACCACGACCACAATAAACGCGAGCATCAGCGGTCCTCAATCGATCGAGAGAACACATCAGCCAACGGCGATGGCGATGACGAGGAGCAGAGCAAAGGACGCGGCGGCGGCGGCAGCGGCGACTCCTCGTCGTCGTCGACGCACGGCGACGAGACGATGGACGACCAGGACTTCAACGATGTGGCCGCCGAGATCGAGCAGCATCTGGCCAAGCAGCTGGCGGAGACTAGCGGCGGAAGCGGCGGGAGCGCAGCCGGCGGCAGCGGCAGCGGAAGCGATCCCAACGACAGTCAGAACACGAGCGGCGGCGGTGGTCGCGGCGAGCAGCCAATGGACGAGCAGGACTTTGCCAACGTGGCCGCCGAGATCGAACAGAATTTGGCGGCGGCCCGACAGAAGGGCGGCCAGCGCGCTGACAGCCACGAACGAAGCGTGAACGACAGTCACAACACTGCCTCCGCCGCCGCCGCCAGCAGCAGCACGCCGGCGAGTAGCAGTGGATCGACGAAGAATAGAGACCGCGCCGATGTTGATGGTGAGTACAGGTCGCGAGACGCTGGGCCGTCGTCGTCGTCGTCCGCACGGTCCAAATTCCGCCGTCTCGCCGACGTCGACGAGGACGACGACGAGGACGACGACGATGAGGACGTCGATGTGACGATGCGACGCGACGCGGCCGACGGCGATGACGAGGACGACGAGGAGGAGGAGGACGGGTTCAGAGACGATGAGGATGACGACGACGAAGACGATGATGACGACGATGATGACGATGATGACGACGAAGATGGCGGTGGTGGTCGGAAGCGGAAATCGTCGACTTTGTCGGGCGGCACGAAGAAGCGAAAGTTCGAACGGGCACGGCGATCGTCCGAGGAGAACAGCAACGACAGCGAAACGACGCGCGAGCGCAAGCGCAGCGAGTCGGCGGAGCGCGAGAGTCTGTTCCCGACGGGCATGTCGCTGGGCAAGTTTCGGCCGAGTGCCGGCGGCGGAGCGCAGCACCACGATGGCGAAGGGTCGGGTCATCGGAGCGCCGGCGGCGGCAGTGGCGGCGGTGCGGAGGGCTCGGGCAGCGGTGCGGCGTCGGAGGATGAGCGCGAGCGCGCGAGGCGCAACGAGCTCAAGTCGAAGAAGGAGATTGAGGAGGAGGAACGCGAGAAAATGCAGTAAGTAGCTTCGAATCGCTTGGGTTTATTTAGTTGTTTTTTTTATATTTTATTTGTCTGTCTCGAAATATTATTGGTTGAACAACCTTGTGCCTACCGTTTTTGTATATCAGTCTGTAGTACTAATTGATGCAAATTGGTTGAAAGCGGATTACGGCTTCGATACCCAGCCATATTGACAAACGTAGGTCCTGATCAGTTTGCATCACGAACCAAGTTTTCGCCATTTGCGGGAAGAAATGCTTTTCTTCTTTCTTCATTGCTCGAAACATTGTTGCAAAAATGGTAAAATCGGTCTTGGCTCCATTTGATTACTACTTGTCCCGATCGATATACATAAGATATGAGATATGACCCAAGGCCTCGCTAACGAGTACTTCTGTTTTTAATGAAGAAGTGAAGAAGTGGACTGACTCACGAATCGCTTCAAATTATGTCTCGTTTTAAGGCCTTGGAATCCGAATTCTTCCAGAAAGATGGTCAAAAGTAGTATCTAGTAATGGCCAGTCATTTGAACTAGAAATATGGTGCCATTTCTTCACAATAAATCCTTAAAGTTGGACATGTAACGGCGGGCGAGAGGTTGTACACCTAATATTTAGACTGAAGATGCCACTTCATTTTAAATTGGAAATGTCTGTAAAAAAAGATCGAACTTCATATAAATTGTATATAACGAAAGTTGCATCACCAATAAATTCGTCCACGCTCTCCTACCTCCCACCCGCAGAGTGCTCGTCTCCAATTTCACCGAGGAGCAGCTCGACCGCTACGAAATGTACCGGCGCAGCGCCTTCCCCAAGGCGGCCGTCAAGCGGCTGATGCAAACCATCACCGGCTGCTCGGTGTCGCAGAACGTCGTCATTGCCATGTCGGGCATTGCCAAGGTGTTCGCCGGCGAGGTGGTCGAGGAGGCGCTGGACGTGATGGAGCGGGCCGGCGACAGCGGAGCACTGCAGCCCAAGTATCTGCGCGAGGCGGTGCGAATATTGCGCGCTCGCGGCCAAATTCCGAACGGTCGATCGCACAAGCAGTTCTTCCGATTGAACTGATGATGTGAGTGGCGGCCGTGTATGTCAATAAGGTAGTGTTGTAATAATAAAATTATTCATAATGGGATTTTCAAGCACTGAGTAATCGGAATTTTTTTGTCCAACGAGTTGGCTGTGGGAAAATGCGAATGTTACAAATTACAAGACTGTCTTTCATCGGACTTTATTTGAATTGTTTAGTTCGGCGAAATCGCGTCCTAAGTAGACCGATTTGTCTATACATGAGATCTCCATCGATCTACAAAACACATACGCAATTGTTTTTTTAACGGATTTGTGTGCAATTTCATTCCCATTTATTTGAATATACGCACAGTATATTCGAATGTTATGGTCTCTCAACCATTTACGAAATACCGTTTTTATTATGGAGGATGGAATCAATCATTTCTCCTCATTTGTGTTTTATTGATAGACCATAACTTCTTACTGGAGATTGTGAATGTATATACTACATGGGCTGATAAGTATCGGGAGAAACAGGGAAGGACCAACATTTTTGATAAACATTTGTTTTATTCCTCTACATAGTTTCATTTTAGCTCGATAGCCTTAAAACAGCGGTCCTACAACATCTCGATCGCCTTCAAAAAGTATTC
>JANTBZ010045838.1:0-11335 GCA_024741255.1 Exechia fusca
GCATCAATCAAGCTAATGCAGTTGGAAGTCTGTGGTCTAATGCCTTTGTTATAGGCAATCAAAACTGACCAAATAACCATATTAATCATACGAATGACAAATTCAACTGGCAATAACAATATTTTACATGCATCATAGTACAACTTTTCGATACCCTCGAGGTTTATCGGAAAAATTTCACGACTAGGTCAGGTTTGAATGCCTATTACAAAAAAAATTGTCCATATTTTAGATTGCACCAGCTTAATTGATGCGTATTTGAGTCAACTTTATGTTGATACAAAATGTAATAGAGTATATTGAATTGATGTATTTATTTTAGTTTCGATTTTATGAATATTTTTTGCATAGAAAAACATTTTTTTTTCCAAGTTCTCTCCCGAATAACTCGTAAATTGGGATCAATAGACAGGTATCTGAGAATGAAATTATGGTTATTCGTCAATTGTCTTTCTTTTGGTATATGATGCAGTTTTGTGTTTTCGACCAAACCCGAAATATTGCTTATATTATTCATTTCATAACTACACAAAAACTTGAAAAAGTGGTTTCGGGTGTATCAAATCAAATATAGTTAAATGCAGGAAAATAGCAAGGAGAACCATTTTCACGATCTTTTCATATTGTTTCTTTTCGATATATCATTGAGAAATCATGGGTTTTTAGTCTCTGATGAAGTTCCGGGTCTTGGTAATGTGTAATGTTTTAAAATACTTAAAATGTCAAATATCTTTCGCAATTAATACGTTTGTCTAATGAAACTGAAATTGATACACACATTCTGAAGGATGATGAAACATTATTCCAAAAATGCAATGATGTGTTGATTCTGACAAGAAATGTCCATTAGATACGATCTACATTAACTAATCAAGTTCAAATATTGCTAACTCTAAAACTTATGTTTTCTATTTGGTTCACAGGAACTTTGCGGTCGCCAATGGCTTCATGAACGGCATGTCGCCGTACGCCTCATTCTACGGAGCCAATATGGACGCATCGCCGCCGCCGCCACCGTTATCAGTGAGCGCCACGACAACGCCGATTAACGGCTATTTCAAGGAGACGGCCAACAATTTAGCGAGTAGCTGTTAATGCGGTCCGAACTCCGTGATCTCTCGTATTATTGTTCAAAACACGCGCACATCATCAATGTAAATATAGTTTGAATGACCACCACCGGTGATTATAATCATCATGCTCACCTCAGAAATGTGTGCGCTGCTTCCCTTCTTTGCAATTCGCCCGACTGAAATGTTGTTTGTTATATATTCGTTGATTTTCTTGCTAGCTTATTTTCTATAACTGTGGCGTCTGTGGAAAAGGAATGAGAAATGTGTTGTAATCAAAACTTCGACGCTCTCTGGCTCTGCGCGCTGCTTGATTGGACGCGGACATGCAATCCGTATGAATGTAATCGACGACGTGCGCGCGGAAACACGCAACAAGTAAATTACACTGCATGATCTTCGGACGCAATGAGCTGAAGAGCGCGAGCGTATCGCGGAAGAAGTCTACGACGCAAGATGATGATGAGTCTAGGTGATGCAAGAACCTACAACAATAGGGACTTATTGCCCGAAATATGCGGCAGCAATTGGGAGAAAGAAAATATTTGTATATGCTCTAGTTGAGCAGCAATAAAATAAACTGGCTGCTGGGACTTATTGCCCTCAACCCAAACACCCCCACCAATGGATACACAGACAACATGAGATTTGGTTTCAGTTTCCGATTCGTGAATCGATTTTTATTGTTCACTTTCCTTTTTGGATCGCAGTTTTGCTTCAATACATATTTTCATCAAATAACATCGACGACGGTGTTCCTGTGGAAATTAATGGCACTCGAAAACGAAAAATGGTTTCTCTCGAAATGTCGCATAAAATACATGTCCCAGTGGCCAGGCGATGAGCCCAAAGGGGGGTAAGATTCTGCGTTTCGATCTAACAGATCATTTGCTTAATCGACACGGCGCCAACAGCCGTTACGACCAATGGGTATAGACTGTATGAATGGAAAATATTTCGCACACACTTGATTGCGTGATGGGTGGGTAGTCTGTGGATTGAGTGCGGTTGCATCGTTTTGACATCGAAATTGGGAGTCGCACAACAGTTTGGGTCCGCTCAGAATCCGTGATTTTGCTCTCACAGTCAAAAACGCCGTACGATATTTTTAGCCATATGCGTAGGAGCTGGGACTGTGATTGTGTGTGTGTGCGATGATGGTTTCTCGATGTGTTCAAAATAGACGAACTTACCACTTTATCCGCTGTTCTCGAGTGAAATTCACTCGCACGCAATGTTACCTTGGGAGGTCGATGCTGATGCGCTCTGCGTCTCAGCGAGACGTCTCGCAACGCGGAATCACTTTTGCAGCGATCCGAGATTCAGCTATTTCCGAGGGATACAAAATGGGAGGAACAATACGGGTTAGCCAGACGGAATGGTGTTGTACACGATGTGAGTGATATACTGAATGCGGTCCTGGCTCTCTGCTCACTAGTTTCAGGCTCGACTTGTTCTCAGTGCTTTTCTGTTTGTTATCGGCTACCGCTGAATTGATAGAACGGCTCACTTACAATCTTGATCCTGGAATATGGCGTACATATAAACTCCGGTTTCTTCACAATCCTGCGCTGTTGTTCTGGGTTGAAAAACTACGAAATGGTTTATACATGATAACACGAAAACTAAATATGTCCTCTCCTAGTTGTTGATTTGACCGCAAGCATACACGTATATTTCTGTATAGGGCTCTGCTGGTTCGCAGTTACATTGTATAGATGTGGTGATGTATCGTTTATCACGGGGGCATATTTAGGGCGCAATATTTTTCTATTTCCGTTTCGAATCTATCAAAAACCGAATATTCAACGTCTACAGAACAATGAACGGTCGGTAGATAAGACTCTACACGCATATTATGTTGTTGAACCTAAAATCATTTACTGATAAATATAAAAAACTCGCTTAGGTGCTAAATTGTGAAGTGTTTATTATTACGTCTTTGTGTGTGTGTGTATGTAAATAAAACCGCTAAGAATTGTGATTGTAATTATAATTGTGTGTCGTGTGTATTGGATCGGTTCTGGTTGTCTGGTTTTTGTCGTTTCTTCATGTGATTGATAATAAATAAATGTTATCGATGCGATAGTAGAATTTTAGATATCATATTTCTCACATTATACTTGATCCGAGTTCGGTGGACTACATAAAGATTTGTAGTGTGTGTTAGAGTTCAGCGCAAAAAACGTACAACGAATGATTGTATAGGTGAAATATTGTGCTCCTTGCGTCTTGGGTCGGACACACTTACACTTGTCCTCAGCGCTCCTCCTCCACCTCCTCTACCATACTGTTCTTCTTCAATACTCTCGCCCTGGGATGGATGGATGATTCTGTTTCTGTTGTGTTGGGATGTTTTGCTGGTTGGTTGTGGTGGCGATTGTTGCTGTTATGGTCCTATATCTTCGAGCTTCGATCGACACCTGGGCTGTCGTGTCGGGGGTTCTGATTCTACACACCTCCTTCGATTGGGGGACCTCATCACACACATCACTCCTCTCCTCCTCCTCCTCACTCCTGTGTCCCGAAATCATCTACTCGTCATCATCATCAGCAGTACTCAGAACAAACGCAACATTCGATCCTGCCTATGTATTTTTTGTTTGTTTGTTTTGCATAGTATTAAATATTTCAACACTGTCTTATATGATCTCTCTGGGTGGCTTTCTGTGTGTTGCTGCTGGTTGGCTTTTGTTTGTTTGCTTGTTTTTGAGTACTGACTTGCCTGACCTGAATCGTGGAGAAGAAGAAAATAGGAGGTACTGGCTGCTTAGAATAGTTATCGTATTTCGGATATGCATCTCTGGTTATATACAAATGTGGAGAAATGATAAGAATAATGCACACTACAGAACAGGACTACACGACAAATTGTCGTAGATTAGATTCTACAGAATTTGATTCGGACTTGTACATAATGTCCGGTTGTTTGCTACTACTGGATGTGTTTGCACGCTGAACGCTCTTCGGAAAATTTGATTCATTGGGGAAGTGGGGGGGGTTTCGAAAAAATGTTGCCAGGCCGCGTGTTAAGACGAGTATGGCGATTACCCGCATAACATAGCTAAAGCCGAAGCCGTTACTCTCACAGCTGAGTTGCTCATAAAATGGCCGAGTCGCGCCATCGAAAATCTCACGCTCGGCTAAGTTACCACTACACTGTGATCTTACAAACTATGAATCGTCAAAATGTCCAAGAAGTTTCGCTTTTGTCACAAATTATAATTGTCCCAGCGGACAGTTCCGGTCCGGAGGGGGGTAAGAAAGTGCGTTATGCTCTAACAGGTCATTTGCTTAATCGACACAACGCCAACAGTTGTTACGACCAATGGGTATAGACTGTACATTACAATCGATTTAGGGGGGCAAACTAGAGCGCACAGCGCGCCAAACACATCATCCTATATCCACGTCAAGCTACTACACTATCTTTTGTCGAGCGACCAAACCGAAAAGAAGAAATATTCCAACACTCACCATGATGACGATTTCCGGTTCCAGTTCCTCGTTCCAATCGGCTAGAATCGTCCTCGACCGCTGTTGCCGCCACTGCCCATCATCCCGGTGTTGCTGTTGTACATATTATTGCCACCTCCATATCCACCACCGCCACCACCCTGCTGGTTGCCATATCCGCCACCACCGCCGCCGCCACCTCCATTGTTGCCATACGGATTCATGCGCGCCTGATTGTTTCCATAATTGCTGCGCACCGGGCCGCCGCCGCCACCCTGCTGGTAGCCACCGCCAAAGCCGCCGGCATTTCCGCCATCATTCATGCCGCCACCGCCGCCCGACTGCCAGCCACCCTGCTGGGCGCCGCCGCCCTGGTTGCCACCGAAACCGCCGCCCTGCTGGCCACCATAGCCGCCCGATTGGTTGCTAGCGGCATTGTTCCAGCCATTTCCGCCACCTCCGCCATTGTTGGCTCCACCGCCGTTCCACGGGTTCATGCCGCCCCAGTTGCCGCCACCGTTGTTCTGGCCGCCCTGGTTGTAGCCACCACCGCCTGAACACAGAGAAGAAAAAGGAAAGGAATTGGTTAGTATTCTTCGTTCGAAAACCGTGTTTCAAATCATTCCGATTCAACACATCGCACAGCTCTTTTCCTATAATTACTTTTGGCCTCACCTCCAGCGTTCCAGTCGCCGCCACCACCGCCGCCGCCATTCCGGTTGTTGTTGTAGCCGCCGCCACCACCGCCGGCATTGCCACCCCAACTGCCAGCTTGCTGGCCGCCACCACCGCTGTAATCATTGCCTCCACGGTTGTAGCCGCCGCCGCCGCCATGGCCTCCACGACCGCCTCCGCCGCCACCACCCATCGGGCCGCCACGGAAGCCGCCGCCTCCGCCCTGGTGCGGCGGACCGCCACCCATTGGCGGACCTCCGTCGGGGCCGCGCTGACCATTGACGCGATCCATTTCGACCTTGGAGAGCGCTTTCTTGACGTCCAGCGAGCGTCCCTTGATGATGTGCTGCTTTTGCACTGCAGGAGGGAAAGAGTTGGTGAGACATCGTTCGTACACTGATTCATTTTTTGGTCGAAAAGAAGCCTAATAGTACAAATAATGGACCAGCAATTTTGGAAATTTGTCCAGCCTAGATTGATTGATATATCTACTTGAAACTTGATAAATATGTTGGAGTG
Source organism: Exechia fusca (assembly GCA_024741255.1). Classification (NCBI taxonomy): domain Eukaryota; kingdom Metazoa; phylum Arthropoda; class Insecta; order Diptera; family Mycetophilidae; genus Exechia; species Exechia fusca. The sequence continues at coordinate 5,721 of JANTBZ010045838.1, forward strand.
GTCATTCCCCAATACATACAATTTTTATTTGAAACGATTTGGTTATTAACTTTGTCATTATCGCGTGTTGACGCTGGGCAGAGTATTTTTCGAAACGAGCACAACAGATGTTGCTAGAATATCGATAACTAAATGAAACATCGACCGATTTAATTGAAATTTTGTTCACTGTGGTCATGAACAACCAAGTCAAAACATAACGTAGCCGAAAATATAAAATCATGTAAAGAAAATAAGGAAAACTGGGTCGAAAAAAACACGTTAGTTAGGGAGCAAATCGAACATCTGCTAGAAGTTTCATCTACTTTGCCGCGTCGGTTCGACGTGCCGCCGGAAATGGGTTAACCCGCCCGTTACCGCTAAACCTAACCTCAATACTTTGACACCCTTCTCCTGCGTGAAATGGATTTTTTCAATATTTCTACAGAATGGATTGTGTAGATATCGCCAAGATGAAACGATTCAAGTAGATTTTTATTTTTTAAGCTTATAGGAGCCAAGATATTTAGGTTATGAACCTTTTGCGGTATGGAATGTGTCATTCGGTAACGGGAGGGTTAATAACTGTACATCGAGTGCTTTGCATCGTTTTGACATTGGATCGTCGCACAACAAGTTGATTACACAAAATATATGGAAATGCTCTCACAGTCAAAAACGCCATACGATAATTCTAGCCATATGCGTAGGAGCTGGGACTGTGACAATAAAAAGAATGTTTTAAGTTTAAATTTCGTATTACTGTACATCGAGTGCTTTGCATCGTCGCACAACAAGTGATTACACAAAATACATAAGTCTGCTCTCACAGTCAAAAACGCCATACGATATTTCTAGCCATATGCGTAGGAGCTGGGACTGTGACAAATGACACAAATTTCTTCATCTCTCCGCAAATACTTACACACAACCTTGTCCACCGGATCGTAGTCATCGAACTCCACAAACGCAAAGCCCCTCTTCTTCCCGTTATCCTTATCGTTCACAATGTTCACCGTCGTCACCAGACCAAACTGCCCAAAGTAATCCCGCAGATCCTCATCCTCATGATCGTCCTTAATGCCGCCCACAAACAGCTTCTTCACCGAAGCGCCCGCCTCCGGCCGGCCAATGTCCTGCCGCGGAACCGCCCTCTTCGGCTCCACCACACGCCCGTCGACCTTGTGCGGTCGGGCCGCCTGCGCCTTGTCCACCATGAACGAACGCGAGTACGTGATGAAGCCGAAACCGCGCGAGCGCTTGGTCTTGGGGTCCTTCATGACGACCACATCGACAACGGTGCCGAACTGCTCGAAATGGGCCTTCAGCGAGTCGTCGGTGGTGCGGTAGTCCAGGCCGCCGATGAACAGCTTGCGCACCGGCTCCGGTTCGCGGATGAACTGGGGAGATGAGGGAAACAAATTGGGGTTAGATTCGGCGACAAATGCAAGACAAAATTAAGTCCATTCTTCGAGGTTATGTCCCATAAAATACATGTCCCAGTGGCCAGGCGATGAGCCCAAAGGGGGGTAAGATTCTGCATTTCGTTCTAACATGTCTTTTGCTTAATCGATACGGCGCCAACAGCCGTCACGACCAATGGGTATAGACTGTATACTTATCAAACTAAAATAGTTTTCGATTTGTTTGAGATTCTGTGGATTTAGTGCGCTTGCATCGTTTTGACATCGGGCTTAGTCGGACAACAGTTTGGGGGCGCACAGAATCCGTGGGTTTGCTCTCACAGTCAAAAACGCCGTACGATATTTTGAGCCATATGCGTAGGAGCTGGGACTGTGACTAAATAATTATTTCATTCTTATATTGTTTGGTTATGGATCGATAATGTTGTAATCAAGAAAACCAGACCGCCATCGAAGGTTCGCGGCCCGGTCAAGTAAACAGATCACATGGCGATTGCTATTGCATCTTTTCGACACCGACCTGAGGTGGAGTTATCCTGTGGGTCAGTTCTAATAAAGTGCGGAATTATCTCGGAAATAATTGAAGCGCAAAAATCGCCTCGGAATCGACTAGCCGGCTAGTTTGTTTTGAATCGGCTCTCGAAGCCGGCGGCGTTTTATCGATTGGCTGCGTCGTTGCACAACGATGACGATGATGAAGCAGAGTACAGTCGTCAAACACCGCCATGATGTTTTCACACGACTCTTTGCTTGTGTGTGTGTGAACGTGAACGAACGCGAAACGAACATGGCGGGCCGACACCGCAAATACGCGCATAATAAATGAGCGAAAATACACCCAACTAATCACACTACGATTTGCACACACCAAATCGGGGGCGACACGAAAAACGTGGCGCCCCCTTAGGAACCTAACCGCACTTCCATGCTTCCGGATGCTTACCTCGCCGTTATCGTTGTCGTAGCCGCCGCCATTGTCGTCCGAATACTGATTCTGGTCCTGGTGCTTGTGGCTCATTGTGAAGCTGGGCGCTTGTCAATTGAGGGGGGGCACAAATATGCAAAACCGAACACAGAAGCGATTGGCCGCGCCCGCTTGAATCGGTGATTAGAGGAGCGGGTGTGGGTTTTCTTTTTGTGGAAGGCCGGAGCGAATTGGGCGAGAACGTCCGCAATGTGACGAAGCTTGAGTGAAAATGATCGAGAAGCACTGGGCGAGAAGAGCCGGAAGCTCCGCGGTGTCGTTTCGTCGGATTGGGAATTGGAATATTTCGGAGTATTGGACCGTGTGACGTGTTTGACGTGAGACGTGTGACGTGGTGGCGGTAGTACAAGATTGGTTGGAGAGATTTGTTATGCAGGGCTGTGCGGAATTTGTTGAGTAGGGTAATAACGGTTATTTCATATTTGTTTTTTCGAATAACGCAGTTTCACTTTGACTGATCTTACGAAACGGAGACTTACAAATATAATTGTCCAAATATGTTGATGATGGAGTATTGATTTTCTATTGTATTCGGAAACAACACTTGTGAAAAGTCATACTGATTTTATTTTTTTGTGAACATTTCCATAATTGTTCATTAAGAATGGAAATTGCACTCAATTTTATTGCTTTAAATCTGAAATCTTCGAATCGTATACGTTCCCATCTTTATTCGCAGAACGGATATTGAATGGTATACTACTCCTCTGGATACAATTATTGTCGAATATCGCAGCATTAGGCAAATAAAATATAATGTTGCTGCACAAAATGTACATAATAAATCTGTATTCGAAACATCTGTTGCCAAATATTTGCGCACATGTGATATTGGCGTGATACAAACCAAGGTCGACAGTAGTATCTGCGAGATTGCAAGAAAATAGGACGCAAAGACGTCGACGACGTGAATTAATCTAGTTTGATATACTCCATTGAATTTATTTAGAAAAAACTAAATAGTAGTGCTCCAAAATATTGGCACTAAATTATAAATTAATCTCAACATGAAATCTCTTCCGGCGCTGTTTCTGGGATCAGTCTTCTGCCTGATCCTCGTTCGCAGTTCGACAGCTGCAACTCGTCCACAAACATGGAATGAAACAGTTGCGATGCTGCGCTACTTTGTAGTTGGTAAGTATGGTAACTTCGTCGGTATTAAATCAAATTGCATAAATTATAATAAAAATAATAAAATCAATCATAAAATCAAAATTAAATCGCACAAATAAACTAGTTAGAGTCCTTTGATTCTTCATTTTTGTCGCTTAAATGCTGTCGTCGACTTTAGCATATTTGTTAAAAAAGTTAATGGATCGCCGTCGTGTACGTCGGAATTGTTGGAAGTTTAAGTAGTTATAAACTGATTCTGCTGCGCGTGTTTTCGGCTCATAGAGAATGATTTATGTAGGGTAGTTTCACTTTGTTGTGAACACACACCCGTTACTTTTGAAATAAACCAAATCTGTAAAAAGACGATTATGCTTTATGTCAACACGATTTATTATATTGCTAACGCACTAGCGAAATAGCGCACTTGCGAAGAATCTATAGTCAATAAAATTTTGTTATGTGTGAAAATCAGCATTGATCTAAATTTTATTATTTTTCAAAATTTGATAAAAAGCTGCAAAATAGTAAGTATGATACATTTTTGTGAATGAAATGTAATATTGTTGACGATGGGGCCGAATTTCGGCCAGAGGTGTGCGTTGCGCTAACGCACACCCGATTTAATTAGTGGACTGTATTATTTGGGGCACGAGGACGATCTTTGTCCTTTGATGGATTAATTTATTCTGATTTTGTGATCGGCTCGTCAGCGCGACGAGCCGTTTACAAGTCCCGTTGCTCTGTGTATATAAGCTGAGTAAAGCGCTTATATGCACAGAGCAACGTGTGTATCTATAACTATGTTCTCTCGCTCGGAGAGCTCCGAGCGAGGGCACAATCTCTAACATTCCCCCCGATTGAGGAGTGTGCTCTTCAATATAATGTGGTGTGGTGTAGTGCGCTCGATTTTCCAGCAGCGCCAATTACGAAGCGCTCGTTCCACTAGCTGCGCCGCTTGATCGTGGGGCACCGTCTCCTTGCTCTGCTCTGCTCTGCTCTGCTCGACAATAGGAAGCGCTTCAGCACTAGACGCTGCGCTTTGCGTAAGAGACTTGGCGAACGTACTGCATTCGCTGGACAGTAGTTCTACCGCACAAAGTTTCAGCACCGTAATGCGTTCACCGGCGCTATGCAGGTTTCACAGATTGGCAGCTTACACAGCGGTATCGTCTGCTCACTCAGCTCCGAAATATGGTTCGCCTGCTCTCAGCGAAGATGTTCGCTCTGAACATTGCACGCGCGCCGCAGTGGCGTCTTTGCTCCAGAAAACTTGTAGAAACACGTAGCACTTACGATCGGGTTAGTTCGGACAGGATATGGCTGCGATAGCCGTGCCGGGCCAGGAACGCTGCGGTGTGGCTGCATGCTCGATCGGCATCGCTTGCTCGCTCGGTAACCAGGACGCAATACGCAAGCAATTGTCGCACCGCCACGATGAAAGCGCGAGGAAATCAGCTGGTGACCTGGCGGATTCCGCACTGTACGATGACCTGGATGGCGCCTGGGTGGCGCCTTCACGCGATGTCTGCTCTGCTGCGAATAACCCAGAATGCCTGCGACAATGACGTTGAACGGCGTTTCTGTGGCAATGGCTCGATTTCGTACCGCTCTGGCAGAAAATATCGTCGTATGCGAACTTCACCGACAAGTGCTGTCGGCTTAAGCTCCGTTGGCGCCATCCACGATGCACGCCGCCAGCACGCGCTATGCGACGCAGGTTCCGGCTTGGCGGCCGGCAACGCACATACTGCACCAGCAACAGCAAACTGGAACTATCGCTCTTTTTTACACGCAATGTGCGCGGATCAACCGCGCTGGTTTTAATCCGGCTCGAATCGGACCAATTGTTAACGATGGGGCCGAAATCCGGCCCTGGATCTGCGTTGCGCTAACGCAGATCCAAAATGAATAGTGGACTGTATATTTTGCTCTATAAACGATCTGTCTCGTTGCACGTATTTATTGAATCTGATTTTGTGATCGGCTCGTCAGCGCGACGAGCCGTTTACAAGTCCCGTTGCTCTGTGTATATAAGCAGAGTAAAGCGCTTATATGCACAGAGCAACGTGTGTATCTATAACTATGTTCTCTCGCTCGGAGAGCTCCGAGCGAGG
>JANTBZ010045849.1:0-11335 GCA_024741255.1 Exechia fusca
AATGTGAGATGAGATCAGCGCTACTCAATTGGGGAATTATATTTTAAAACATGTTGTTAAGTATTACTGGTTCAAGAGCCCATGGCGAACGATTCTCATACCTCGAGAATTTCGTCTCGTCTCCACGCCGCCTGGACCCCTCTGGACTCATCGTTGTGAGGAATTTTGAGAAGCAAGAATTACTCCAGTAAGCCTCAGTCCATATACGACTACAAGGCAACAATTCGTGCAGAAATGATCAACAAAGTGATTGTAGTTGCAGCAAAAGGGTACATTTTTCAGTATACAAAGGTGGACATTCGATTGACAATTCGAAATTTTGTCCAAAAAAATCGTACCGGTCGAAATTAAATTAGAATGTTTTGTTCTTTATAATCTGTTGATTGGTTCAAAAGTTATTCGATGTTCTCATAGCTTCATTATATAAAGCGCACCCTGTATTCACAGTTCTGTTATATACAATCATGGAATATAAATATAGTCGCTTGTGAAACACCAAGTCGGACTTTTTATTTGTAAAAATCGGTTGCCACTTGCCAATGTTCATATTCCGCATAGGTTACAAAATATGATAGTTTTCCTTTCCACAGATGAACGAATTAGTTCATTCATGCTGTTCTTGTTAGGAATCAAGTATGAGGAATACACGTTGATGTGAATTCCCCATCGTCTGATACAAGATTACTTTTTCTCTACATCCATCAGTTTTCTGTATCACAGTATTTCCTATCTCGTGAATCTGATGATATCAGCACGTGTGGACACATCGTCTAGCTTGCTGGGGATTAATACCTTGAACCTTGATCCTGTTGGCTCAATGAGACCATCCACTTTAATCAGCTCACCACACGGTCACACACCGCTGCTGACATCATCGTTATCGAGCCAGCGTGCAACTCGTCAGTCATCGTCGTCCGTCGCCGCAGCCGCAGTCAAAGTGCACGCATTGCATTATATGCAACCTGCGCACATACGCTCGCCCGCTCACCTGATATCGATTGATCAGCGTCGTCGCAAGTCGCAAGCCACCACCACCGTGACCCCATCCGGAGCACTCTGACGACGTCGTCGTCGTCGTCTGCGCCGGCCGTCATCCCCAAGCACGCTGGCACGCTGACCGAGAAAAATAATTGCATACCTTTGCGTCGTCGGCGTCGTCGTTATGGGCGGTAAACACGCGCGCCCGACACATCGTTCGAGTTAATTACGAGGAGGTTTGGTGCTGGAAGAGTGTGTGAGAGCGGGCGATGGTTGGCGCTACACTGAAGACATTTCAATTCGTTGCACCCGTTGAGAGGCGGCATTTACCTCATTACGGTTCGAACTATACACGGGCTGATAAATATTGTGTGCAGTATGAACATCTTATTGAGGTTTGATTAATATATTCAACCTAATTCGTTTATTTCCTCCAGATAAGTGGTAAAATAAATGTTCCCTATTCTTTTTCCCATTTTAAGTTTCGCTGCAATGTATCGAGAAGATTCAAGCTCTACAACTATTAAACTATATTTAATTCAGACGACGCGATTGTAGAGTGAGTAGCGTAATCGGGTTTTGTAATCACAAATCGGTGGTTCGAATCCCCGAAAACGACAATTCAAGTTTATCGAACGCGTCGTCAATACAGGGAACTATGTAATGGTAATGAGTAATAGACAGATAGCTATGCACAAGAACAATTAGTTCTCAAAGCGCAGATTGGAAATAACACCGCGTGTGCGAGCAGACACGTAAATGTTTGCTTGACAGTTAACAACACTCTTTCAGTGAAGTTGAGTATTGATCTCGTTCTAGTAAAAGCGGCTTGTTTCAGTGAAACTTCTCGTGATATACTGTTGCCTATCAACAGTAAATAACCTGTAAAAAAATTCGTATTTCAAATACAGCCGCCCAACACTCCTTCATGTGGTGAATGGATGTATATGAATTTCCTCCTGATCATACACACCTCAATTAGTTGGCTTACACAATGCCATACAAAACTCTCTCGCTCAGTGACCTTCAGCGGTTGTTGTTATGACCGGCTGATTATATTGTGTCTGTCCCTTCAATACAAAATTCATGTATGCTTATTCGTTTCACGATTTTTCTATACTTTAAAAACGATGAAGCTTTGATGAGCACGTTGTCAGCTCAAGACACAAAGATAAGACTTTTTCACGCGATTTTTTCATGTTATGATCAACGACCGGAAGTTAAGGGAAAATAACTTTTTTTCAGCTAATTCTACAGAACATTTGTAACCACGATTATGCGTCACGTTTCTGTACGATTAAAATGTACCTTAGTTTTTATTCCCTTTTTCCCCTTTTTGCTCTTTCGCACTTTTCTTGTTATAATAATATCTAAGGATCATTATTCGACGTTTTCAAAGCGATATTTCTGTCTTATTTCTCACTGGACATTCTAACTGCATAGATTTTTCACCGTTATTATTTTTATCCATTTCCATCGGCTCGATGAAATCACGACTTTCTTCGACCCGATTCTTTTTATCCTCCATGAAAATCTGAGAAAAAACTTCGAAAAGTTGGGGTTAATAGCGTGATCTAGAAGTTTTGGCCGTGTTATACAAGGTTTCAGGGATTTTTTTTAAGGCCGTGTTCTAAAAAACCGTGTTTTAGAAGACCATGTTAAAGCAGTTTGGGTGTATATGTTTTTGCTAATTTTCCAGAAAATGTACAAAACATGTATGCGGAACAGCCTTGTCCCAGAAACTAATGTGTTAAGGGCGAATATTGCAAGAAAAACCATTTTCACGTCGTCTTCAACCCATTTTTACAAATTCGCGAGAACGCAATGCGAATTTTCGAATTGCGGATCGAATTTCGCAATGCGCCTGATCTTTTGACGAAATTCGCACCTCAATTCGCATAGCATTTTCGCGAATTTGTTATTGTTTCCCAATTGCACGTGTACTATTCAAACACAAATGCAAATACAAATCCGAATGGTTTGGAGGAACGAGGCTCAGGTCATAGTCACGATCGAAACATTATAGCTTCTCCAACATGGTCGCAAATGTATAAAATTCGATTTTATTGCATGATATTAGTCAACTAATTGGGGTATTTGTCATTCTATTATACAAATGCTATATGAGAAATTAAATTTATATATACCTTTATTTGAATTCTTAAATACTTTCTAGCAGCACAGTACATTTTCGGAAATCAATGTGATGTTAATTCAACATCTTTGATAAATATGAAAATTATAATAAACCGATGTAAATACCTGTACATCTGAAAAAAAATCCAAAGTCCCACCACATATTCTCTCATTTATTAACCTTACGTATTGTCTGAGGGTACCAGCGGCCAGCCTACAACAACGGGCAATATGTCGATGGTTATCAGCAGACACACACACATTCACACACAAACACACCGCACCAGCACCGCAAACATACACAGCGTGTCGTTGCGTCTGGCGAAACGTTTTAATTTATATTCGCCGCACATGCGGCCGACCCCAGGCCAGCAGTCAGCCTGGACCTGTGCTGGCAACAGTCCCAGTCCCAACGCGAAACCTCGCCGTTCACTCGCACTATTGTTGAGCCCGTCGCGACGACGTCGTCGGCGGCGGCGGCCGTGCGAACAGCTTAGTCAATGTCGTCTCTGCATATAAAGTTGTAGTCACGCTTAAACACAGCGTGCCGTGTTTCTGCCATGTGCTTAGTGATTCGTGCCCGGCGCATTTACCTCATAGTCGCATGCAGACTGTACGAACTAAAAAGTCTTCGAACATTTGGAATATAAGTAGGTTGAGTATATGCCCCTAAAATCGGACACTCGCTAAATTGTTTAAATCGACAACCAATATAGTCAGTATTTGATGCCGATGATGATCGATACACGCTCATGCTATATTTAATTCGAATACTCCTGTTGATGTGAAACAAAAAGCATGCCTCTTTCAATCGGGAACTGCGCACTTTACACGTTTAACAACCTTAGAAGTGGGATTCTTCGATGAAATTCAAAGCGCGATTATAGCTAAAGTAATTGAGGTATCATAACTAAATTAGCTACACATTTCATTCATTTGTAAGAAAATTGATGGGTCCCTCCCGATAGCCCCTCATCTTCCGCAGAGAAAACCATCCATCAACTCCTTTTCGACTCCTTTGACTCCTTTGACGGGTGTTTTTTTAACCGTGTAAATAGAAGCAAAATACTATCAAATAATGTATTCCTGAGTATTCGCACGAGCTCTGTCTGTGTCATGCGTCTTGTTTATGTTGTTTTTTGTTTTCGGTGTGATGGCTGTTTCGAGTATATTGCCTTCATGCGTCTTGTATGAGGCAAGATGACGAATATGTGTTGGTTTTCTATTTCAAGTAAAGTAGAACAAGTTAGCAATTTTTGTTCAGATTTTCAATATTGAATATATAAAATTGTAGCATAGGATATTTTATCTTGGAACAATTACAAATATGTCAAGATATTTTAATTTAAATGTCGTGATAAGTCTGCTAACATGCACACCGCCACACATGAATAACACCGAGAGGGAACACCGGCAGAGATATTGAACACACAAATCGCCCCCGTATAGTATGTGCTACAAAACGTGCTGCTGTTTTGTTTGTTTTGGTCAGTTGTCGGACGGTTTGATGTGCGCAATTTATACGTGTGTAGGACGTGAGTGTTTGTGTGTGTGTGTGTGTGCACTAGTGCCCTGGCCAGGTGTTGCCTCCACTGTTTGTGTTGCACGATTTATGTTTGTGTGTTGTAATATTGATGTTAAAGATTAGGCCATATCGTTGGGCGCAGCACCGCCCCGACTTCGGGTACCCCCCAACAACTAACGAAGCACTGGACGAACGGGTGAATGCTGCAGAGAGAGTTGAATAGATTTTAAAGCTTTGCACTAGTTTAAATATATCAGCGCAAAAAATATGCTCGACGACACAATAGACGGTTCGATTCTTCATTCTTGCCCTTTTTCTAAATCGAAGTTCAAAGTACAACCTTACACCATATTCATAACAGTTCATTGACCAAGACAATTGCATCAATTTCGTTCGCTCATCTATTAAGGCACACAATAATTGTTAAAATGCCGTTTTGTTGAATGAACATAATTCTATAAAATTCAGATTGATCGATATTGAAAAGTATCAACTGAGGTCGAGCACGGCCTAACAAAAGGTATCTCTGTTCAAACTTGGAAGAATAGAGAATACTCCAGTGGAGATATTGTCTCTCAACCAAGTACAAAACACTGATATTTTATATATGAATAAATACATATTTTGAAGTAAATTTAATTCATTCTAAAGCTCTACACTATTCTGAGCATCCACGCGAATAATATGCCCGAAAACACAATAGAGCCGCCACCCTTCCTCCTCCGTTCCATTCTTCGGGGATTTGAGAATCGCGAGCATCGAATGTGATTCGTTCTTTGTGCATGGCCGGCCTACCACATCGCCCAGCCCAGCTAAGCTCCACCGCCAACCACCGCAGTATGATGTGATTACGATTACACACACACACATATCGTTCGTATGGGTTTAGAAAATTAGTAATCGTGCTCGGCGCGCGCGGAAATCTTGGGCCCAGGCGCTGCAAGTCTTCTCTCTTCAGCTCGTCGCGAACGATGTAATCCGCTGCCAGTAAATCGCTGCCATTCAAGTGTGCTCATTCATACGACCGACGAGAGAGGGTACACATCTACATCGTACATCGCGTACACATCGAAGCGATATCGCACATTCGCCAAAAGGTGTGTATTGTAGTAATACGGCGCAATAACCGCAGTACGCGACGAAGGACGACGACGATGGCAAGGCAATGTAATAATGTCAGTTTTGATTGAGTGTACGTGAACAAGAAATCGTACGCCCTTACCCTGAGACATCTCATATTCGCCGTGTGACGTGCAGACATCGCATTGAGCAATCGTCGCAGTTGTCGTCACAGAGTGTTGTCTGGTGGTGTGGTCAGGCGCGTTCGAGGGATTTTTGGTTGGGAATACAGACGCTTTATAACGTAGAACTAAACCTTCTTTTAGTTAACGGTATTTAAGGTCACGGTCCAAATAAAGTCCCTCGATTCTTGTGGAATACAGCATTTTCGCCAAATGTGTAACGTTTATCATTTGGTCTAAAATCGTGTTTTTCAAGCAAACAACTTTTTGTTGGGAAAACTTAAAACATCACTACCAGTTCTATTTTTAGAACCTGTATTTAGACACATGTGCAGCTCGAAAGATGCGCAATAATTAAAGCTAACAGAAAATATAAATAAACTGGTGACATTTTAAGTTTTCTTATTTGCGTTATTATATTTTCCTAACTTTTGCACTTTTCGCAATTTTTCACGAATTTTCCAAAATGAGATATAGACAATTGTCTGAAGTCATGTCGAAAAATAAAATTTGAAAGCCGTTTGGAATAGAACCTATAACTGTTCACTGGACAAACTTAGAGCAATGTGTGGATACTCAAAAGAAAGATGAACAAATTGTCTTTCGAAAAAAAATCACCGAGCGAAATAAAGCTTTTTGATTTCTTGTTAGATTAGCCTAATTTAGGACGTCGTCAGCCGAAGTTAGGTCATATGTCGAGCGATGTTTTGTGTATGATAGAATGATATTCAATGATGTTCAACAAATCTGTATCATTGAAATGTTCATATAATAGTTCATATAATAGTTTGTCCTCCAAAAATGGTCACAAACATGGACAATTCGAATTTAAGGGGATGGCGAACCTGTTTGAGACGGCGTAAGTAGTATAACGTATTTGGAGATTTAACAACACACGATTTCTTCAGAACACGATATTCTCAGGAACGTATGTATCATCCGAGTTAAAATAATTTTGTTGCACTACAACCCATTTCAGGTCTTGGCCTCCCTTCTATACTCTCCTTGGAAGTGAAAAGTAGCAGGGCTTCATAATCGGTTTCGGGTTTGAAGATGCCATGTGATTAGCACAGCGATCATAGTTGGAAGAACAAACCCGCACCCATACCGGGATTCGAACCCAGGACCTTTTGATCGTGCGGCATTTACTCCACACCTACGCCACTCAGACGACATTCCGAGTTATAAGATGTTTATTTGTACTAAATATGTTCCATTTGATCACCAAAAACCCATTTCACGACGATCTTTGTTCGTATGGAATATTCGTAACGTAATCGTAAAACGTAAGTTGTTAAAGGAGTCTTATCCATTTGAAATTGTTAATTGTATCATTCCATGGACAGGAATATTGAAAATAGCATACTTTTTATCGAGATATAGAGTCACTATCAAGCCAGATTGATCGGACACTTCTAAAGATATAATTGGTGTTTGTTTGTCTTTGAAAAAAACGAGTCCTTCATCTTGTTACGTATTGTAGGACTCTCGACCACTCCACTATAATGCGAAAAAATATCTTATTCGTACAAAAATAATAAAAGATCGAACATGTACGTCTATGCTATAATCTAGATGTTAGAAAGATGAGGGTGAATATCCCTCAGGTGATGAGCCACCTCCACCCCTTAGAACGCCAATGGCTCACTTGTACTCCCAGTCCAAGTCCCCAGTGGTTTCGAACGTGCACGCTGAAGCTGCGTGGCGACCGAAAGCGAAAACACTTTTGCACATTATGTCGTCGTCGTTCTCGTCGCCACAGTAGTCTCGCGTGTCACGATGGCGCCAGCCGCCAGCAAAGTGCCGGTGGTCGCACAAGTGTGTGTGTGTGTGCGAGTCGTGTCGACGACTGAGCTGTCGGTCGGCGAGTGAATGATATTGATGTGCTTTTAAATTACACATACACACACATTACGATGTTATATGCTCCTGCATGGGAGTATGTGTGTGTGTTCGAGTGGGCGTCCGATTGCACATTATATGTGCGGTTAAGTGAGCGCGCGCGCGCACTTCACACGGCGCCACACGGCGGCGTGGCATCGGTGGTTACAACTAGTGCGAAACTAATTATAAACTTTTCACATATAACATTGAACACCTCGCGCGCTCGCGCACGTTGAGCTAATGAAATGCATGCGAGGCGAGCGCAAGCGTGTGACTCTAATCGCACAATCAGGAGCCAGCCGCACCCCTCCGATCCGACCGCACCGCGAACACGCACGTGAACACCGACGCACACTCACACACACCGCACGCACCGTAGTTAAAGTTGACAAATTAATTGATTTGCAATTGGTCCGTTTGTAAGCGCGCACGCGCATTCGCATTATCCAGGTGCACACGCACGATTAATTACGCGCAAATTGCGTTTAGCAGTGTGAATACAATTGTGGCGGCAGCGCTGCGCATTGCGTGTAATGTGTATTTTTTGAATGTATCAATGCTGGTTCAAACGGTGATGGTTAATTATGAGTTTGAAGTTATTTTCATCGCTTTGTTTGCCAAGGACCCAGGAGGACCGCACATTTACCACATGGAATTATTCTTTTGAATAATTCTGTCATCTACCAACAATACGCAGCCTGAAAAATTAAAATTTCTATGATAACTTGATAACTCAATAATACGTGTTCGGTTGATTAATACTCCCATTTGCGGACATCGGCTTTGGAGTCTTTATATTTAAAAAAAAATCATTGTTGTTTCATTTCTAGTGTCATTCTAGACCACACCAATTCAAAAAAATAATCAGATACAAAATCGAGGGCCTCATAAACTTACCACGAAACAAATATGTATAGCAAAACGTTGGCAATTATATCAGGTTAAGCATTAACTAGACAAAATCTTGATAAAGGTGATTACGAAATACCAAGTTTGAGTGTTACACATTTTACATAAGAACCATAACGATTACATCGCACAACGTAATGAAATCTATGAATTCATATTCAAACGAAGCAACCAGAAGCTTAAATACACTTCTCTGAATCGGCAGTCATTTTGTCCTTCGGTGGAAAGTGCACTTGATGCGTTCCGAATGCGGGAAAAGGACCATTTGGAGAAATAAATGCATCCAATGGAATATGGAATTCACTCGAACGCATCTGTTCATTAAATGGCTACCAGGTATACCATATAAACAATTGAATGTACCTTCGAACTAAAAGTACATGAATAAGCTTTTCTTGTAACTCTGACTCAATGCATGCATTTTGCTTTGATTGCATTCTGTGTACTGAGTGAGATGAAAGCTGAGAGACACTCGTGACCTCGTCTTAATGTAATTCTAAGAGTCTTTCAAAGAAATACAAAAACTTACACAGCAAATATGATTCTATATTATTTTCATTGAACTAACATAAACATAATTATACCCACAACATTCTTACTTCTCCAGATGCTGAAATGAAATTCTTTGACACTTAACCCGGAAGAACACGAATTGCACAACCATATTACGAACAAATAAATGTGCAAGTACCTGCAAACAACATAAACATGCCTTTGGCGGAACTCAGATGCAACGCATGCCGGCGCTTTCCTCCACCAAGTGCCCTCCGTGCACTTTGCTGTGAGCTGTGAGACACTCTTGACCTCGACACAAGCATCCCGGGCAGCTCCATAATTTCTGTCTGTCCTGTGCAAACCCCGTCGAGCGAGCGTGCGTGCGTTGTTTGCGCAATGCATGTTTCCGTTGCCCGTCGTTGTAGTTTTCAACCCGACAACATAGTAAACAACATACTCAACACTCAGCATCAAATTTATGACAGCCAAAAGCCATGCGCGAGAGGAGCGTATGAATCCGAACACGCTCGCAACTCCCGGCGGCGGCGACGGCGACCAGGGACACACACACACACACACACATCACAAACATAAATCGTTGGCTGGGCGCAAAAAGCAACGCTAGCTAGCGCAGCATGTGAGCGATGCTGGCGAGAGTGTGCGGGTGTGTGTGTGTGTGTGTGTGTGTGTGTGTGTGTGTGTGTGTGTTGGTGTTGTACAATTCACTATAGAATAAATTTACTAAGCAGCTTAAACTGTTGAAAGTTTGATGCGCGTGGGTTCGGCGAGTCACGTTACATGGAGCTCTCGCAGAATTCCGTTTGAATGACCACCTTAATTGCGAGCAAATACACTTGGGAGGGCCTTGGCCTCTGCTGACGGCGACATGCACGAATACTGACATGTGGGGGTTGGACAGGGTCGTATTGCAGCACACCTAATGCGAAGAGAATATCGCTTTCATTATTACTTTTTTTTCATCATAAAGTTATGCAGCATTTCAGTGAAACAATAGTAGTCTTTGAACCGTCGTAATATTGTACAGATCAAATAGCATATGATTGAAGATTATCATAATTATCTAATATATTCCAGCCTCTACTGGTTCCGTTTCTTCTCAACATTCGTAATTTTAAAATCGACAAAAATGAAGTGGTAGAAATAGTAATATTAATGCCCATTGAAAGGTTGTTTATATTATCGGTTTGAGCTCAAGCTCGATTGAATAATTTGTAATTTAGGTTTAAAATGTTTTTGTTTTTTCACACGCTTGAATGAAATCTGACATTAAAACGATTTTCAGCTTTATCTAAAAGAAAATTTAATGCAAAACACGATTTGTTTCAAGTTTTCTTAACGACTTACTTGAGTATTTATGGAACAAGAAATATGCCTCCATAACGAATACTTTGCGCGTCATACAAGCTTCATAAATCGTTTATCCTGTGATTTTGTTGTTGATTTCGACCATGAATTTTGTCATCTCGGTGAACATTGTTATCGGTAAATTTTATGTATAAGGGGACCAGAGATTTCTTAATTTCCCTCTACTTTATGAAAGCTTATTGAATTTGATACAATAGAAAAATATTTGTTGTTGCGTCTCGAAAGAGCTCTGAAAATTCCCAAAGTTCTAAGGAATTCATATATGAGGACCATATAAAACTGTCCCCAATACTAATAAATGTAATGATGCAGCTCTGTTGTATAAACCGAGAGGAACAAAAAAAAACAGAAAAGGTTATTAATGTTCGAAAAGTGTAATTATCCAGAAGAATTTATATCACTTAATTCTTCCTAACTCTTCCGACAACTAAATTAAAACTCCGGAATATGTATAAAGATAAAAAAAAATCGATGTTATTTAAAACTCCCACAATTCAAAATTCTTGACCCGTAAAACTCCGGGCTTTGTATAAGGATTAAAACAATCTCGCTGTGAGGTGCAACTCACCACAGTTCAAATCTCGGTTAAATTGTTCAAACACCTCTAACTGTAGATAATTTTGTTTGTTCCTCTTGATTTATACAACAGAACTGCATCATTATATTTTTCATTGGAGACACTTGATTATGTTCCTCTTATATAAATAACCTGAAACTTTGGGGATTTTCAGAGACCGTATCTTTCGAGACCCAACAATAAATATTTTTGTCTAGTGTATCA
>JANTBZ010045860.1:0-11330 GCA_024741255.1 Exechia fusca
TTCCTAATTTAAAAAATATAATAAGAAATAATAACTTGTGTTTTATTAGTGCAATTATAATTTCTTAGATCGTTTTTAATATTTTTTATATACGAAATAAATGTTATGAATGTGACGATACGATGGATTTTTATATGTATTATATTATGCACGTTCTGAACCAGCAATGTGAAATAATCTGTCGGTAATAATGAGTTAACCCGATTTGTAAAAACGAACTTACCCTTTGACACGATATATGGATTTCCCAAATTTTCTTTTCCTATGTCCGTCTCCCAACCATCAGGAACACACATGTAAAATCTCACGACGATCGGACTTGCAGGTTCGGCGGCGATAAGCGTCAACGACTTAAACCCTTATCGACATTTATATTATAGATTATTATTATGTACAAAAACAATATTGTTCTCCGGGAATAGAAACACGAAGATTTCAGTACATGGTTTAAACTTCAAATTTCGGGACGTTTATGGAAGTCGCTGGAAACTGGATATTTACGAATTGTTGGCGGAGAATTACATATACAGGGGTTTCCAGCGATTTCCATAAAAGTCCCGAAATTTGAAGTTTAATTCTCCGCCAATAATTCGTAAATATCCGGGAAATCTACAGATCTGACATTATCCTTATTTGATATATCTCTGGAAATCATGTGTAATTCTCCGCAAATCATTCGTAAATATTTTGGAAAGCTTCAGAAATTATTATGAAATCTTCGAAAATCTTCGGAAATCTTCTTATCGGTCATTTTGTAAATCTTCGCAATTATTCGAAATTGTTCTTCAGTAGTGGAACGCTGTAAGCAATGTGAGCGCAAGTCGACGTCGAATCAGACGTCGAGTCAGCAAGAATTCCATACGATTTGACGTGTGGAACGTGTGGAACGTGTGACTTACGTCTAACACAAAAGTTACAGCGTTCACCTACAGTAGGTAGATTTCACCTCAAACTGTGAAGTGAATCGCCCCTCGAGATTGTGTCAGGTGTTTTGTTGTTTGTTTTTGATTAGTGAGTGCAGTGCCAGATATCTGATAATTTCGGCCACAATTCATGTTTCCTTGTTGAATTCGCGACCACCTACACATTCCACCGCGTTCCGCCATGGCATCCAAGACCGGCCTGAAGCCGCTCCAACACCAGCAGATCACGGACTTGGACACAAAGCTGCCCAATCTGAAGAAATACTCGATCAAAAGGTAAACGCACACACCGCGAGTGCATTTTTGCACGACTAATCGACTAATCATTCGCAATGCCACTGCAGTTTACTCAACATAGCGTCCAACATCTACGACGAGGCCCAGAAATGCCAGCGCGAAGGCGACGAGGAGCACGCCTACATCATGTTCTACAAGTACTGCAACGTCATCAAGTTCATTCGCGATACCAAAGAGTACCAGAGCGATCGCAAATACTACAATCTGATGATGGGCGCGCCCAAGTCGAAGAACGCCCTCGATGAAATGGAGCGGCTGATGGAGTCGCTGCGCAGCAGGTACATGGCGGCAAAGAACGCTGCTGACGCATCGTCGTCGCGGTCATCGTCGTCGTCGATGTCGACGCTGAACTGGGCGGCCAGCAATATGTCGATTAATGGCGGCGATCAGCCGCGTGGCGGACGGACGCCGAGTCCGACGGCGAATGGTAGAAATGGGACAAACCAGCCGATCGGTGGGCCGGATGGCCGCATCGATGTCCATGTGTTCGTGCGGCTACTGCAAGATAAGCAATTCGGCGTCCTGGTAATGGATTGCCGGCCGAGCGAAGAGTTTGAGGCGTCCAGCATCCAGGTGCCCGGTCTGCAGTGCCTGAATGTTCCGGCGGAAATTGTGAAGCCGGGGTGAGTAGACAGACAGTAAGATTACATCCTTCGTTGTTACTCTAACACACTTGACACACAGCCTTTCGGCCGGCAAGATCCAGACCGGCTTGAGTCCGGACAGCAAATCGCTGTGGGCCACCCGATCGATCAAGGACCACGTGGTGCTGATGGACTGGAAGGGCGCACCGGTCAGCCCAACAGATCGATCGTCCACCATCGTGTTGTTGAAGACGATTCTGATGGACGTAAGACGCCAAGTCATGTCATTTCATAGTATATGCCAACTAACTAAACTTCAACACCCCACCAGTGGGACCCCGACGCCACCTACCGCAACCCCCTGCTCTCTCTAGCCGGCGGCTACGAGAACTTCATGCACACCTACCCCATGTACACCACCAACGCGCACTATCGGCCTCCATCCGACGTGCAGCGCTGCTCCGCCGCCCAAACCTACGCCCTCGACGCCCAGCTGGTCGAGCGCATCGAGTACGTTGATTTCGCGGACATCCAGATGAAGGACACCATCGTGCACCAGGCGCCCGCTGCGGTGGCGGCTGCGGCGGAGGCGCTGCGCACGCCCGCCATCGATCGTGGCCAGAAGGCGGCGGCGCTGCAGCTGTACCAGCAGCGGCTGGACGCGACGGCGCGCGAATCGGAGCGCAGCAACGCGCTGGCGCTGGAGACGATGCGCGAGCTGAGCGCCACCATTGAGCATGCGGCGCGTCTGCCGGCGGGCGATGCGGAGGGCGCAGCGCAGCTGGACGCGCGCACCACGGAGCTGGAGTACCGGCTGTGGCAGCAGGAGGAGCAGCGGGATAGTTATGTGAGTACCGCGCTTCTATGGAAGCTATAATCAAAAAGTGCAAGTAGGGGTGGGTCGGTCATACTTTCCGACGCGTCAGCAACAGCATCGCTCGGCAAGCCTTTTACTGGTAGTCGGAAAGTTGGCGGACCCAAAATGACAAGGAGAAATAACCGTCATCGCGGCAGCCAAGGCACATGGGAAGACATGACTAGAGCGAGGTGTCGTGGATCAAAACCGAGTCCGATGGCGGTCCTGGACCGAGACAGTTTATAAAGGCAAAGTCCCGTCATTGGGGTAAAATGGAAAAATGATGATGATAGCGCTCGCGCTTCTGCAGAAGTTGGTATATGCTGACGTTCGTTATTTGTCCCATCCAGGACGAAGACATCATGGAGATGTCGCAGACCATCGACGCCGGCGCTGCAGCAGCCTCGGATGTGCGACTGCCGTCTTCAGCCACAGAACCTTCGGCCGAAGAGCGCCGCGCGATGGAGGAGGCTCAACGACTGGTGCAGGAGCAGCGACGCCGCAACGAGGAGTACGAGGCGGAAAGGCGTCGCCTGGACGCGTCTCTGATGAACCGCCGCCAGGAGGAGGAGCGACAGCGTCGGCGCCGGGAGCTGCTGGCCGCCGATGCGCGTACGTTTGCGAAGCCCGCACAGCCGACGTTTGACAGGTCGGCTAAGCCGACGCAGCTGCTGCGTCCGGAGTCAACGGCCAGCTTGGAAGATTTTGAGAGCGAGGAACTGCTGGTGCCGAACGAGCAGGTGGTGCGGTACTTTCAGGCGGAGCCCGGCGGTGAGGTAGGTCGCATATAATAATTGGGCGGGTGCGGTGACGATGCGTTGAATTATCTATTGCACGCGGCATGCACTCGCGTTCGTTAATCCAAAATCGATATGCTGATGCGTTTCTCGAGTCATATATGCATCGACGACGAGGCGCGTACGTCGTTGGACGCAACGACCGCCATTCGGAATTCGGATGCTCGTCACATGAACAACGACATGCGACATCGTTCGTCGACGCTAATCCTATTAGCGCTTGGCTCGACGAGGAATTCCACAACGGCGAGCTCGTTGACGTGCGCCACTTTTAGTTTGATTTTGCTGTTCTGCGTGGCGGACACACACCGCTCAGTAATTGGACTCGTCCAACAGTGCTCCTCTATACATCCCATCCCTTGAAAGTGTTTGGAAAATGTAATCAACGATGGTGGTGATTGCGGGACGCAAGCTTCGGTCGCCACGGTTCGATTTCTATGTGGTTTTTGGCAAGGTTGGAATCTAGAGCAGTGGCAGTATTGTTTTTTGTGCTAATTGAGTAAACGTGCGTGTCTTAAATCCATCCATCCATCTGCAGGGTCCCGGCCTGACCGGGCTCAAGAATCTGGGCAACACGTGCTACATGAACAGCATCATGCAGTGCCTGAGCAACACGGCAGCGCTGCGCGAGTTCTTCGTCTCCGACGAGGGCTATCGCAAGCAGTTCCGACGCACCAGCAAGACACAGCGCCAGATAGCGGACGAGGTGTCGGCGGTGATGCGCGAGATCTGGCTGAATAAGCATAGGCACATCGCGAGCAATGATTTGCGTCGTGTGGTGGGGCAGTGCAAGCAGATCTTCTGCGGCAGCGAGCAGCAGGACTCGCACGAGTTCCTGACGATTCTGATGGACTGGCTGCACCTGGATCTGCAGCCGTCGGTCGATCGGATTGTGAGTGATGGGGAGCGGGTTATTTTCCACGTCGCAACGCAATTGGGAGACCTCTTAAGGCTTCACTGCAAGCACTTTTTTCGAGTACTACTACTCTGTGTTATTCTAGTTGGACATAACGTCCAACATAGAAGGGCTGTGACATAGTTTTTATTTGCAATCAATCAGTTGTGATTTGAACCTTTTAGAGGATCGGCAATAACAAATTTAATGTCGCTGCAACACCGAACTATAGACATTTTTATAGAATTTAAAAAACAGTTTGGCATACGTTACTGAGAAGTTACATTCATTGATTTTTAATTATTACTAATTTGAATACCGACACTGACAACACCCAATTAAGTTGAATGTTGTGTCTACCTTGTCACTTGGCCAACATGAATGACGCAGAGTAGTATAATGTAAATGATTTTCATGTAATCGACGAAGTAATCGTCAGTTTAACTATGCATGCGGGTTTGTTCTCATCAGATGATCGATGAGAGTGTTTCTATTCACTTCTACATGAGTGTGATTACATTTTTGTTAACGGTAATTTGATCAATTGAATGGTAGACATAATTATTATAGTATTTGGCATTGGCTGAAATTTTGCTCTGCGTTCGAACTAAAACCAATTGAATTTGTTGAAGAAAAACTCATCCTACAAATGTTGTTTACGGTTACAAAATACGTGTTGATGATTACTGTATCATATACTGACCGACGCAGGCACAGCCGATCGTCCGGACGCCCGCCGAGGCCGCCTGGCAGGAGTTCGTCAAGTGCAAGGAGAGCTACATCATGAAGCTGTTCTACGGCCAGATCAAGAGCACCGTCAAGTGCATGGTGTGCAAATGCGAGAGCGCCTCCTTCGAGGGTTTCTCCAATCTGAGCTTGGAGCTGCCCGAGCACAGCAACCGGTGCAGCATCACCGAGTGCCTGGAGATGTACTTTTTCGGCGAGCAGATCAACGGCTGGAATTGTCCGCGGTGCAAGGAGAAGCGGACGGCGATCAAAAAGTTGGACATCTCGAAGTTGCCGCCGGTGCTGGTGATCCATTTCAAGCGGTGAGTGTGTTGGAAATGAGAGGGAAAGAAGTCGTCTCCAATGGTATCTTTTCTGAATATTTGGTGGAATTGTTCCTGTTGTTGGGAGTTCCAGTAGCTAGGCACTGCCAGTGAATGCTGCTACTGGAGCACCTTACTCTTGGCTGTGTAAATTGTTCAGACTTTAACAAATGATTGCCAAATAATATTTCAACAAGTTCAGTCATAAATTCGTGTTATTTATTGGTGTACGATATTAGCAGACTGTATCTTGAAAACTTGCCCTGCAGAAAAGTAAGCACCCGAACCAATTGCTATCCAATTCTACTCTGATTTTTATTCCACGAAAAAGGGTCAGACCACCGGTGGAACGGCTTCAATATACATAGGCAAATCTTAATATATAAATGAATACAATATATAAATGAGTTGGCAGTATGACAGCGCCAAGACTGCCCAATGTGACGAGCACAGTAAATCATCTGCGGCGAATTATCAGCTGCGCATTCAACGGCCAACGTAATTTCAAATTATACAATTCAATCGAACTTAATCATAAACTCCAACATTCCGCCTCCATCGTCTTAGACGAAGCAATTATTACATATTGTCAATGATAGGTAACAAACATAGTTTCACGACACTGCGTTTAAGGGTTGACTCGCCGCATTTGACCGTCACGACCCGGATGATGCCATCTGCACCCGGATGCACAGCATGAATGCGACCCAATCGCCACTTGGTCGCTGGCAGCAGTTCGTCACGCACAATGACGATGTCGCCTATACGAGATTGACGCTGGTTGTCTTGCCACTTCTCCCGTTGCTGCATGGCATGCACATACTCCGTGCTCCAGCGACGCCAGAACTGCTGTGCCAATCGCTGTATCAGTTTCCAACGACAGCCGAATGATTGCGGCTCGTTGAGGACGTTTGGCTCAGGAACAGCGATCATCGGCTGGCCAATTAACAAATGGCCTGGTGTCAGCGGAGCCAAGTCATCCCGATCACGAGTGAGTGCTCCAAGCGGTCGTGAGTTTAACACTGCTTCTGCTTGGGAGAGAAAAGTAGACATTTCCTCAAAGGTTAACGTATGCTCACCGACAATTTTGCGCAAGGCCGTCTTTGCCAATTTGACGGCTGCCTCGGCGAGGCCATTAAAGTGTGGGGATCCCGGCGGTGCAAAATGGAATTGAGTGCCATCCTTGCTGATCTGTCGTTGCCACTCGGAATCCTTCACACAACCTTGCACGTGACGTCCCAATTCACGCGCCGCGCCAACAAAATTCGTGCCATTGTCGCAGTATATGTTGCTGCAATGGCCACGGCGCGCCGTGAAGCGTCGGAACGCCGCGATGAACCCGGCTGTCGTCAGCTCGCTGACGAGTTCCAAATGTGTAGCCTTGCTCGCTAAACAAATGAACACGGCGATCCACGCCTTGTTCGCCTTGTGCCCACGCCCCTTGCTGGTCCTCGTCCAAATCGGCCCAGCATAATCGATGGCTGTATGTAAAAAGGCCCTCGACGGTGTCACGCTGGCTGCTGGTAGGCTGCCCATGAGCTGATGTTGGGACTGCGGCTTCGTTCGATAGCATATCATGCAGCTGCGAATGTGTGCTTTGACGGCATTGCGCACACCCATGACCCAGTAACGCTGCTGCAACAAGCCGATTGTTTGCTTGGGCCCATAATGCATGACTCTATTATGCGCGTCGGCAATGATGAGTTTCGTGAACGTGCCCCTTCGCGGTAGAATTAGGGGATGTTTTTCATCGTACGTACCGCTGAGGTTTTGTAATCTACCTCCGACCCTTAGGAGCCCCTTCTCATCCACGAACGCGCCCAATCGGCGCAGTGCCCCTTTCATGATTGCGCCCTCACTGCCCAAATAAACATCTTGTACTTGCCGAACCCAGAACATCAAGGCACCCTGCAGCTCGTCCGCTTGAAGATCGAACGCCGCCGTCTTCTCGCGCTGAAACACCCGTCGACAATACGCCGTCACCACCAAGAGTCGATCTAGCGAAGAGTATCGCTCAACTAGATCCCACACCACTCGCACCGCCGCCGTACAGCTCCGCACCTTCTCCTCCAGCAACCCCGGTTCAACCCGCGCGCCGCCCCGCTCTGGCCAACTCTGCTTGTCTTGTCGCAGCCAAAGTGGTCCGTTCCACCACAGTGGATGCGTCGCCAACGCTGCCGGCAGGATTCCACGCGACGCCACATCAGCCGGATTATCCGTCCCCGGAACGTGTCGCCAATCGCTGATGTGACCAGATGATTGAATGAGACTCACCCGATTGGCCACAAATGTCGGCCATCGATTGGCATGTCCCTGGAGCCACGCCAGCACCACTGCAGAATCCGTCCACGCCGTCACTCGGCTTGGTTGTAGTTGAAGCGCCCGTTGCGCCGCCCCCAATAGCCGACACAGTAGTACAGCGCCGTTCAACTCCAGCCGCGGTACCGATATTTGCCTTATCGGGGCGACCTTCGTTTTCGCCGCCAACAAGACGACGCGGACTTCGCCGTTGCCCCGACGAATGCGCACATAAACACACGCCGCGTATGCGTCCTTGGACGCATCGGAGAACCCATGCAGCTCATGCTGGTCTCCTGGCTGCAATCCCATCCACCGATCGATTTGAATGTCTTCGATGCTCGGCAGCTGCTGTCGAAATTCGTGCCACCGTTTTGACACATCAGTCGGTACCACGTCATCCCAATCGGCACCCGTCAGCCAGAGTTGCTGCATGATGATCTTGGCGGTCACGACGATCGGTGCCAGAAGCGCCAGCGGATCAAATATTTTGGCTATCTGTGATAATAATTTTCGTTTGGTTAAAATATCGTCACAGTCATCTAGCGCGACCCTGTAGCCGAAACGATCGGATTTTGGATACCAGTGTACGCCCAACGTTTTAATCGTCTCATCCAAATCGATATCCAATGACGATCGCACTTCCCGCAGCTCTGATGGTATCGTTTCTAACACTGCCATACTGTTGGATGCCCATTTCAACAGTGGCAATCCACCCGACTGCATCAACCCAAGCAGTTGATTTTTCAGAATAATTGCGGAAGCTTCATTATCCGCACCCGTCAAAACATCGTCCATGTAAAAATCTCTTTGAACAACATCTGCTCCCCACGGATATCGGACACTTTCATCAGCGGCCAATTTTTGCATTGCGCGCACAGCCATATACGGTGCACACGACGTGCCGTATGTAATCGTATTCAAACGGTAATCTCGAATTGGCTCACTTGGCGTGCGTCTCCAAACAATGCGCTGATAGTCGCGATGCTCATTCGCGATCCAAAATTGGCGATACATTTTTTGAACATCCGCCCCCAGTACGACAGAATGCTTGCGCCAACGCATGAGAATATCCCACAGATCGTCTTGTAGTCTGGGCCCCGTCATCAAAACATCATTCAGACTATGTCCAGTTGACGTGGCTTGGGAAGCGTCAAAGACGACGCGGAGTTTAGTCGACGTAGACGATGGTTTGTGAATAGAATGATGTGCCAAATACACCGGCATGATGTCTGTGTGTGGTGTATTCGAATCGACTAACTCCATATGCCCCAACGACAAATACTCGTCCATAAACCTGACGTATTGCTCGAATAATTCTGGCTTAGACGCGTATCGTCTCTCGACTTGCATCAATCGTCGCACCGCCATCGACCGTGACTCCCCTAACTTCTTTTCCGACTCTTTGAATGGCATTTGCAATGTATATCTGCCATCGGTTTCTCGTCGTACAGTTTCCCGAAAATGTCTCTCGCATGCGACATCTTCAATAGCTGGTTTGCGTTCGCTATCGAACTCTTCGATTTCCCAAAACTTCCGAAGTTGTGCTTCTAAACACACATGCATCGACGACACATGCAGCGGAGGCTCAACGCTGAGCGCATCCGTTTTGCCCGACAAGACCCATCCAAAAATAGTGTTTTGCGCTACTGGCCCTGTTCTTCCCTTACGCACACCCTCGAGCAACAATGCGTCATAAACATCCGCCCCCAGTAGCATATCAATGCACCCAGGAACGCCAAATGTCGTATCGGCCAGTTCGAGGTCAGAGATGTGCTTCCAAATCGTGGTGGAAATCGGCATTGCTGGCAATCCACTAGTGATTCGTCGCATCACGAACGCTGTAACGTCGATGCTCGCATTACTCACACGACTAGTCGCTTTGAGAGTCACACATTCAGAACACTCTCCCGCACTCACATTGCCAACACCTACGACATTCACATTTGTTCTCGTACGATTTAGGCGCAACTGTTGCACAACATCTTCCGTAATCAACGACACATGGCTGCCAGGATCTATTAACGCACGAACATTGATGCAACCACCAGGTGCATTCAATTTGATCAAGGCAGTGGCCAACAACACGTTAAACGTCGGTTGATGAACAATATGACAATTTGTCGCAAACGAAGGAACGGTTGCACTCTCTGACTCTGGGGCATGCAGCATAGTGTGGTGTTTGCGCTGACACACCTTGCATAAATATTTGCTCTTGCAACCCTTACTGATATGACGATCCGTGCCAATGCAATTGAAACAGATTTTTTCCCTTGTGACCAGGTCACGGCGATCATTGACAGACATCGCCTTGAATCCCTCGCATGCATACAACCCATGCTGTTCCTTACACAATACACACAATGCCCTAGTTTCGACAAAGTGCGAGCGCACAACTTTCTGTTTCGAATATGTCGGTGTTAGAGACACTGACGCCAACCCTTGCAACGCTTCAAGCGAACGCAACTCGCCATCTAAAAACGCACTCAGCTGAATGAATGTGGGCATTTCAGCAGTTGCCGAAATATGACGCTCCCATACCTGTCGCGTTTTCACATCCAATTTCCCTACTGTTTGAACGACAAGAAGATCGCTCCACTCAACAGTATTACGCTGCAGTGCTTGCAATGCATTGATCGATTGATTCGTTCCATCGAGAAGTTGCTTCAACTCGCTCGCTGAGTCTGTTTTCATTGCTTGTAATGCGAACATTTTCTCGATCAATTTCGAAATAATGATGCGCATATTTTCGTAGCGTTTACGCAACGCCTCCCAAGCAACAGCAAAATTCGCATCTGTAATTACAAAATTACGAATGATGTCTTCAGCCTCCCCCTTGCATGCAGATTTTAAATAGTGCATGCGTTGTACGTTTCCCAATTGTGCGTTATTTATAATCAAGGTAGTGAATAAATCCCGGAATGATGCCCAAGTAATGATATCACCATAGAATATAGGCGGCTCGATCGGTCGCAGCTTGCATGCGATCGGCTGTGCAAGCGCGTTTGCATTTTGAGCTAGCTCTTGTGCACCGTTATCTCTGTGCAGCGTACCAGTCAATGTACGTAACTCACCAGCCGCTTCCTGGAATGCCTGCTCGACAGTGAAATACTCGTCATTGACGAAATATTCCTCCTTCGCGACTTCTGCAGGCGATGCCACGCTGACCAATGCCTCGTGGGCCCTTTCGAACGCTGCCCAATAGTTGTTAAGCAGGTCCATTCGCAGCACTCCTTGGTCGTTCCGATTCAGCTTCTCTCGCCCAATCTTCTTCGTATTTTCTGCGAAGGTTTGCACCTTCCGCATTGCCGAACGCACACTGATTAACTGCGCCTCCATTTCGAACACTGTACTAAAAGGAGCTTCCCGTAAGATGCAAACCGTATGTACACAATTCCAGGTCGACCCGTCGGAAAATTGCTACTGGTTGTACAAATTAGCCACTTCTTGTACACTGAACTTCACTGATTTTAATCCCTTTTCCACAAAATCCGGATCCGAAGGATCAGAAATGTACGATATTAGCAGACTGTATCTTAATAACTTTGCCCTGTAGAAAAGTAAGCACCCGAACCAATTGCTATCCAATTCTACTCTGATTTTTATTCCACGAAAAAGGGTCAGACCACCG
>JANTBZ010045871.1:0-11329 GCA_024741255.1 Exechia fusca
TACTTTTTGGACGATATCTGGTTCAAAGTCCAGTCTTTTGATAACTACGTTGACCACGCATATACAATTCAGCAGATATATAAATAAAACGTTTGACACTTTTCATTTGATCATGATTATTGCATAATTAAAACGAAAAGAACTAGTTTCGTTAACCTGAGTAAAACGTACTTTTTGGACGATATCTGGTTCAAAGTCCA
Organism: Exechia fusca; assembly: GCA_024741255.1. NCBI lineage: Eukaryota > Metazoa > Arthropoda > Insecta > Diptera > Mycetophilidae > Exechia > Exechia fusca. The sequence continues at coordinate 201 of JANTBZ010045871.1, forward strand.
GTCTTTTGATAACTACGTTGACCACGCATATACAATTCAGCAGATTGAGTATAGTTGGCTATTTCTCATATAAAAAGATTCAGTTTATTCGGATCACCAAGTTCTGAAAAATGTAGTCCCAAAGTCCAGCAAATGTATTGATAGTGTCACAAACTATAGATAGATAAGATTGCTATTTATGATTACAATAAAAATGAATCACAATTTGATCACGCTTAAATGTTATCGCATTTTATTCATACCACCCCGCACTCATACCGACATGCGCACGTCATATGCATGCTCACGTTTGCACGCGCAGCTTCTCCGCACGACGACGACGTCGACGCCACCAAAGCACCTGGCGGGAAAATGCCGGGGCTATGACCGCACACTCTGTGCGGCGCTCAACCACCCCCAAACCACCCGACCAACGAAACATGCGTCGATAGTGCGATATGTTCGTACTAAAACACACGCTGGCTGGCGTAACACATGTGTGTGCGCATAGCTTAGCCGCTGCTCTGTTGTGTCGACGTTGTTCAAGTATACTATATATATGTTGGGACCGCCCCACATGTTTTGCATGCTCAGCGGATGTTTTGTGTGTGCTGGTGCTGTGCTGAGCGCACTCGCGTACATCCCTCATGTTGTGAGTGTGTGTGTGTGTGTGTGCGTGTGTGTTGGATAAGATTTGCTTCGCAACGCAGAAGCGCGCGACTTTTGATGGAATCGCACATGCACATATATGAGCATAGAGTACACACGCACGCATATCACGGAATGTGTTCGTGTCTCAGTGTGTGTGTGCTCAAGTGACTCTCCGCAGCGACGATGCTTCAAGTGTGCGGCTGTGTGTGTATGTGTAGTTTGTCGAGTGCGGCACGGACTCTGTGTGCGATGCCACAGCAGCAGCAGCAGCAGCACGAAGAGGCCGAGATAAGCATGTTCTTTATTTTTGTTCGGCCTGACGTTCATACCTGTTTTTGCCGCTTGCCTCGCGCGTCGCCACGCTTTGGCCGATATGCGGTTTATGGGCTCAAGTGACTTGTAGCGTCACCTACGATTTCTCATAAACCGAATATATGTTAATACTTGAACACAAATACAATAATGTGCTTTTATATTGTTCTAGGATGGTCTTCGGTCTTGTTTGAATTTTCGTTGGTATAAAATCTGCGGCACAACTTATGACAGCTTATTAAAATATGTTCATGTCAGAATTGTTTTCATTTATTATACAGGGTGACTACAAATAAATCCCGGACCTACGTTTTTTGTATCGTAACTCCTCCAATTCAACGAATAATAACACAATTCGAAATTAGAATCTTCAATTCAACCATTGGATTTCTAAATATCTAGTCGGTCCGTAGTTTCTTTCATGAGTGGCGATGTACAGACCTAAACGATTCGTGAAGATTTGTGCATTTTGCCCCTCTTTTCCTGACATATGAACATCTCCAAGTAACAACAATCGATTCAAGGCCTCCAACATTTTGGGGGTCTGAACAAGCTTTTGACCTTTGAATCGACCACGCAATGTTATGAATCTGAATTAGATTGGCCGAGTAGGTGCCATTTTGCAGACGATGTGAAATCACGTCTGAGTCTATTTGGCGTTGTAATTTTTGATTTTTTGATTATGCGCTTCTTTAGAATTGAGAATCCTCTCGTTATTAACACAATGAACTCCCATATCCATGGACCATCATCACTTGCGCTGCATTTTTATTAGAGCAATTATGGCTGTTTTTGATCAGTGAACTTTTTTGTGGCTTGTATGTAGTGAGCCTAAGTTCACCAACTAAATTTTAATTTTTTCATTGCCCAACTTGTATCATACAATTCTGCATCAACTGTCATTATGTATGGCATCATGTGACCGATGATATGGGTCAACGACGTCACAGATTGATCGAAGGGCGATTGTCTCTGATCGAAAATCTGTTGATGCACCAGCTAGACGTTCACTGTGATCCGTAACGACACGTGCGTGACCTCCCCTTGTAAGTCAATTTCCCATATCTCATATTACAGTTAATTTATATGTAAAACTGATATTTGTATGCTGCAAACATATGTCTGAGATCTAGCGTCTCTAATGATAAATCCGATACACAAAATATTCGCTCAGCCTGCACCATCTCGATAAAAAACACACACACGCACACCAGCATCGTTCAAAACAAATTGTTATAATAAACCATTTTGTCGTATGGTAAGCAGTCGTCTTCTTCCTCATAATTATCTAAACGAATGGCTCAGGAATTATGTTTGAAATAATACCATATAATAATAATTGTATGCTCGACATCAAAATACCATCCATAACACCCTACCTTCACATTCCCCAACACACACACACACAGCCAACCAAGCCACACGGCAAACACAAACCTCAGCCGAAACCGGAACACAATTTACTCATTCATGGCGCAAGCAGCAGCGCACCCTCACAACGCACAACGCGCCAGAACAATCAATTACGAGTCATCCGCTGCCGCCGCCGCTGCTCGTCTACCACCCGAAACAATTTACCACACACTGCGGGCTCACCTGCGTACTGAGGAGCACCGCCCGCGTGACCGCAAATATCTTGCTGCCGACACCGCCCTCGTTCGGTCCGGCCAGCACCACCAGATAGGTGATGCCGAGCAGTGGTAGCAGCACCAGCAGCGCTTTGGACGCCTTGCGGTATTGACGCGTTTCGGCCGTGTTGGCCGATCGCAGTTTGGTGATGAGAACCTGCATTTGCGTTTGGGAGAAATTTACAGAGATCAGTGCAATCAATTGCCACAGGCACAGGGGTTGATGTATGGTGCTGGGGTAGTTCATGCGTAACAGTTAGAAATAGTTTACTAACCCACATGATACGCAGCAGGAATATGAGGTTGACAATGAGCACCGCACAGGATGGACCCTGAAATATCCAATCGATGTGGGTTTCGCGCATCCACGAGCACTCGATGCCCAACTATGTCGTGTGCGAGAGGGAATAGCATATTGAGTATATGCGATATGCTAACAAGACACAGTGTACCTACCATTTCCGCCGATTCATCGTAATCGCTGCCTTCGGCCGCCAGCAGTTTGCAAATCGTCCAACTTATGACAAACACCGCTGGTCCACCTGTGGGTAAATGTAAATAGATATCCGTCGTGTATGGCATGTGTGTATACAGCGTACGCGCATTACACATGTATGCAATTACAAAGGTTATTGTGTACGTCCGTCCTATGTGTGTGTATGCGGTCTCATGTCAAGAGACGCACTGATTGGGCATATTTTCCGACCGCGTGTAGCGTGTAGCCGGCGAGATGCGGAAAAGGTAGAAAGGTTCACACACACATTCGTACACTACTTCTGCTACTCACCCCATCCGACGCTGGCGTACAGTGCAAACTTGTGCGTGTCTCCGGAGAACGTTTTCACGACCAGCACATACAAGTACAGTCCTACGGACGACGAATGGAAAGTGAAAGTTTAATCAACCACCCGCCAGCAGGCGGGAAATGTGCTACATATTTAATTTAATTATCCATATACGGCACTCACGCATATACTACCCCAATTAGATGATTTAAACACGTAAAAAGTCGAACCATGTTTGTGGCCATTTTTGGAGGACTAGCAGCTATAATAGTATGACAATTCAATGATGCAGTTTAGTAAGAATCATTTTAATCGCGAGAGAAGAGTCTTATATTCGGCTGACGCCCTAAACAAGCATGGCATCTCCGTTTTTAAATAGAGAATGTTTTGATTTTTTTTTCAAAAGGCGTGCTTTTGAGATAATTTTATTCTCGTTCGAAATCCAGATGTATGTTTCGTCTTTGGTATGGATGACATTATTACTTCTACTGGACTGACTTTGGAGAATGTACATATGAATACTCAAATGAACGATATTCAAATCGTCTGCAAATCCTAGTGATTCTAAAAAATAAAATGCTTGTATGCTAATTCGTTCGAAATTTCTCCATATAAACATGAAGAGGTCTGCTTATTGGGCGCGGACAGCCGATGATAAGACTTTCTCATGCGTATGTGTGTATAAGATATACTGATTCTATTTTTAAACAAATCTGCATCATTGGAATGGTCGCAAACGTGATAATTCGATTTTTTGCATAGTTAAAGGTTTACGCCAACTAATTTGGGTAGTTCAATATAAATAAATGCCGTAATTCTGTTATATGTTACGATAGAAATCTATGTGTGTGTGTGTGTGTACGTACCCTCGACCAGCATCCAGAAGAAATTGGTGAGACTGAAATAGTGCAACAACGTGACCAGCGCCATGCATTCGATAGTAGTCGGGCGTCCGTAAATCTATGTTGAAGTGGAACGATAAAACGGTATTTGTTTAATGTCGCACTTTAGTTTGGTGCGGTGAGTATGTGTGCTTCAGCGAACGCAAACCACACCGCACCCAAATCAACTCAGGCAGCGCATACTTGCAACGTCAGCGTTAGAATCCACAGTAGTGCGGCCAAAATGTACGTCACAAACAGATTGGCGTGGATGGTGTTGCGCAAGCATCGTAAATCTCTGCATTAGAAATATGCGAATATATTTGAAAAACCCAGCATCGCACATGTAGTGTAATATCATGTCAGGTACTCGCTCGTCCGCGTCCATAAGTACGCGCTGACAGCGGGGCTTACTTGAAATAGGTGAACACTGCCACCGCCAGCACCAGCGCCACCAAACTGATTGAGTAGCCCACGTAGTACACAATGGTCGGCAGCTCGGTGTTCGGCTCGAAGCCGGCCATCGCCGCATGCTCGTCCGGCACATGCGAGCACTGCGCGTAGTTGGTGTAATTGTCCCAGCTGCCGTCCGCGTGACAGAAGCGCGTCGCATTGTCTGCAAATCACAATAAACGCACAGACACACACACACACACACTGAATTGGAATTATGCCTTTGATGCCGGGCGCCAACGGCTCGGCGAACAGAAGCGGAGGGCTATGCGGAGGAATCACTTGATGTGTCGTATCGGATGCCCCGGAATTCCGCCAGGCATTGCTGCGTCGCGAGCGTGCCGCGCGGCGTCTGCGGCCAGCACAGCACCGAGTCGAACGCCGTCGGACAGTTATTGTTGAGCTCCTGGGCGCGTTGGGCGTGTTGACGAATGGAATAAGTATTTTATTGTGTATAGTAGTAGTACTGAATCGCATTTCTAGTGTTTCTAAAAAAAATCACCTCATCGTTCAGCTGTTGCTGTTCAAAGTGACCTTTCAGCAGGCATTGCCATTCCTCGGTCTCGGTTATCTCGGAAGCGATCCCGGCGAAAGGCACGGCATTGTTCCCGGAATATGCTGCTGTCGTTGACGTCGTCGTCGTCGTCGTTGTCGTTGCCACAGCCACTGCAGCAGCTGATATCAACTGCGCAAAGACATGTGTATATGGTATGTTGAGAATTCCAGATGCACGGACACAAGAGCTCACAAACGCACAAACACAAAGCACAGAAGGCGATTTTATTATTTCGGCAGTATAATGCCCTATGATTATTCTTTCTTTGACAGCGTCGTTCTGGGTTATCATGAATATTATCATGACAAATATAATTCGTTTAGTCTTAATATTCGCCAAGATGGATTCGCACACATTTATCAACCGCACCTCGTCTTCCCGCCACACACATGCTCAGTTCACAAATCTAATCATAGAGAGCATAACGATGCGGATACTTACACACATGTTTACATGGCAAACACGCGCAGAAATAACAATCTTTTCGTACGCGGGGATCAAAAATTCCATTTATGTGCTCATTTCACTCGGGCGTGTGTGTGTTTTTCCTGCGTGTCCGCATACCTAACTTTACCGACGGCGTCGTCGAGCAACGGCAAGCGAAGTGGCTCGTTCGGAGCAGTGGAAACACACACACACACTCGTAGCTAGAGGGTAGCGGCGAACCGCGTAGCAGTTCTTTAATATAAAATTTCACGAACTGCATTAAACGACCGCGGGCAGACGGGCTGAAATATTATACTGCGAGTTTATATGTTTTGAAATGAACGCGACGGTCACACGGTCACAAGTGTTTGGTATCTCGAGAATGTCTGAATACGTAGCTACTAGCTACACACCATTTTGGTAAGTGGAAAACAATGAGCCTAAAGTAGGCTAAGAGTGGGTGAACGATCGCCGTAAGCCCTTATGCTGATAACCCTAGTCCGTAATATGCTGCGAATCGCGGTAATACAAGCACAGCGTAATTGCCTGATTGTCTGATTCAATTTAAAGTGGTCCGTATAACGAGACGGATTTAATTTGCCTTTGACTGTCGTTGGAGGAGACAATACTCACATAATGTATTATGTATATGTTTAGTAGAGTTCGGAGCTAATTAGCCACCAACGTACAATTGTGCCAAAGTGGGTGTGTATATTATGTATGTATCTCAGTATATATCCACACTGTTTCCAAAAAACACCTTATCAATGGTGTGCAATTATTTGTGCGTTATCTTCTCACAATTGCAATGGTATAAATTTAGAATGGTCCACACTGCAGCTGGTTTGAACTCGATTTCATACCCACGTACAGAGTATAGTAAGTCCGAGATTTGTAAACAAATTGTGTTTTGATTGCGCGCGCGCGCGCTCGAACGACAGCACGATTGGCGACTTTACGACACGCGGAACACGAGCGCGATGATGTATTTGCAACGAGAATCGGCGCCAAACTGATTGGGCGATTGCGTTGCACAGGGACTCCCAGCCGCCAGTCGGGCGATTTTACACTCACACACACACACCCCGAATACACATGGCATACTGGTGCCTTGTGAGTGAAAAGCACACGTTGGGAAAACTTTCATAATCACACGTTACTTATCTGTAGGGCAAATTTGAGGATATTGCATTATATTATGATGAACGAACTATAGTTCGTGAGCGTGTATGTTTGAGTTTTGTGGATATTCTGTAGTTAATCCTGACACAATGTATGCTCTTGGGAAACCAAATGTTACTCGAGGCGAACACGCCCATATTCACTAATCCGATGGAGCGCGCAACACTTCCGCCTGCATACACAGCAAAGTTCGTTAAATCCTCGTCCTCACCACCAACAGATGGGCTGTTGCGCGTTGACTTTAATTAATACAATTATATAACCAATTTGTCCACACGTTGAAATATCGAACTTTTACCATGCATGTTACGAATACGCACCTACGCATACTTAACAACACAACATGAAATGTATTGCAAAAAATATGATAAATATTTCGACTCTCTGAAAGCTACATATCAGGGATGCTTTGGGTTGCAACGCCAACAAGCACGCCCAAACTCATACACCCGCACTTCCATGATACACAACATTAATCATTCATATTTTCTCCATTAAAACGAGTCGAGCAGCCATCCGTTAACATTTGCTCATGACACACGCGACATCAAACGCCGCTCTTCGGCTCCGTCGCAAACAGAAATGACAATGCGACAAATGTGATTGCAGACGCGCACAGTCGAGCGCCAGCAGTGCAAACAGATGCAACACGTTGGGGTGTGACTAAAGTTCAGGCCAATAGCTTAACCACCAGCATATCACCAACACCAGCACCCAGTACCGCACCACCCCACCACCACCTTACGATCACCCGCATGATGATTCGATTTGTGCGCTCCATGCGTGTAAAACGTTTCGCTATTCGCATTCAACGTACTACATTGCGCGCGTATCGCGTATCTATAGTGCACAACGAACGGGGTAGTTTTCACGGAACAAGTATTTGAGTAGAGTCAGTTTCCGACATGTGACGATAGATACCGTATAGAAATAACGAACATATGTACATTACATGCATAGAGAGAGTATCCACATGTGGGGTTCGCATATATACAAATTGATCAGCATTTAACTGATATGAGTTGCGGAGTTGGCGGCAGGCGGCAGCCTGCTGCTTCGCAATCATCTTACTCTCCCGCGGTGTGTGGCTTGCAAAACACACACACACACACACACACAGACACATAATGTATTCGTTCGAGCGTCGTGTAGTGTGTACAAGTGTGAAACTCTTGAAATGTTAAACAATATTCGTATCAACGTCAGAGCGCGCGCTGTTTAGCAGCAACCGCACAGCAATCGTATACATAACTCACATGTGCCAAGACGCTTCTAATCTGATCTAAATATTCGTCTTCATATGTGCGTCTGGTTCCAAGCACACACTCTCGCGTAATAAGCATATGCACAGCAAAGATTGAAACGTCCATATAGTCAACCGTTGGCAAAGCACAAGGTTGATAGTACAATAATATTGCCGTGCTCCGTGCTTCGTCGTCTCTACATCTGTGTATGTGCGTATAAATATTTAATGTGTCGGATTCAATGCGCTCGCGACAGATTGACCTCATCTAAGATAACACACATGTCGATACAGCGAGCGACACACACCGCATGGGTGCATGCACGATGGAGCCGGTGAGTGTGTGTGTGTGTGTGCATCTCTCTTTTGTTGCGGGTCCATTCACAAATTTGACTTTATTGGATTCCCGTCGCCAAGCCAAGAGTTCTCGCATGGCGCATGTGTGTGGTGTCTGGCTCTGTGCTCTGCGCATGAGTGTGTGTGTGCCTATATGTTCGTGTATAAGCTCCACAACAGTGGGTCGCTTCTCGCCGCCGCCGTCGCCGCTCGCTCGTAACATCTATCTTAATCGCGCGAGGCATTGAGATCCCGCGGTGGGCGCGCAAGTTCAGTCAATTGTGGGCCTCTCGAGCGAACGGTGCGAACGCGAGCGCGCAGACGACACGGGATGTTAGTGATTGTATTGTTATGATTTGTGTGCGTACGTAGAGTTTTCTGCCGCTGCTGCAGCTAGTGTGTATTCGAGTAAACGGCGTGGCACGTGAACACCAAGTGATAGTAGCGAATATAGTAAACAAGTGACTGTGAAAAAAGTGGTATATATTGTCTGGTTTTTGCTGTCTACAAAACAATAGAGCATTTTCGATATTTGGTAGTCTGCATCTCATCTCTCATTGTAAAAGCTGATTTAATAATATTAATTTATTCAATTAAAAACAACGTCACATACAACACGAGGGCATATCGAATCAACTGAACAAACACGAAACAAAGTTATAAGGATATGCAAATCCAATTGTACACGTTTGGCACACACTAGCACGCACTAACATACACTTGCTGCACACCTGTTGACCAGCTACTGCTACAGTGTGTTATGTGACTAGTTTCATATTCATTAACAAGATGTGCGTTCACGCGTTTATCCATGCAGTAATGTGAATACCAGGAATCCATCAACGTTTTCCGACCAAATATTCGTTAACCAGAACCCAAATAAAATATATATTCATCAAGATCAAAGAGCATGAGCGGATGTACGCGCATATGGCGTTTGCGTCTAATGGTCGTAAAGTGTGCACATCAACACGCACACACATAGTACACATACTCGTTGGAGCTGTACGGCGAAGAAGCTCCTCGGCTTTTTGTGTTGGCGCGTTTCTTTTTTAAGAATTTAACTGTCTGTGTACGTTCGTTCGGGCGCGGAACGTGTAACACACGGCACAAACAGATTTCGCTGTGCCAATCTCACCTACGGCAGTTTTATCTTAACTAAATACACACCAAACAGATACATAGATAAGAACCCAACACACACACACCGCAATATTTCCATACTTGTTCGAGCGTTCGTCGAAAAAAAAATACCGGCAAACAAACGAGAGTAAAAAAGAACTGCGCTTTGTGAACGAACCGAAAAGATTATTTCATATTCTGATTGTACGGCGTTTGGTTCAGCTTCTGCGGTTAAGCAAAATACGCTTCGTCCAGTCTCCAAGAGGTCCGATGCGCATCAGTTACACACAGCCCACAACCAACAATAGCCACCACCATTTTCGCTGCCACCGAACTACCCGCATCGGCGACGGTGTCCGTCCCGGCCCCGTCCGACATCAATGTGACGCAATGGCGAGCAGGGTCGCCGGCAGCGACTTCGTCGTTGCTCGAGCACAGTGCGGAACTTGCATGCGAGCTGCTGCGAGTGGCGGACACCCATTACGACAGTTCGGTAAGTGCGCGGAGGACGAAGCGAGTGGGTGGGTGTGCCCGATTCGCGGGCACACAAATTACACACAATAAAAAAGCAATGCACGTAACTGACTCACCTCACCTCACTTCATACACTGCAGACACTCGATGCGAGCGCCGCCGGGTGTCCGGTGGTCTTCGATACGGTGCTGTGCTGGCCTCGAACGCCACCCAACACGCTGGCCAGTCAACCCTGCAATATCGAATTTAATGGCGTCCAATATGACAAAGCCAGTGAGTAATTAATGTACTACTAACTTTACAATGTCGTCATTTGGTACTGTTTGTTGAACGTTCGCTTCTACGACCCAACATTTTAATAAGTTTAAACCATTTACAGAAATCAACTTGGTTGACGATTTGTACGTCTAGCTATGATAATATGAAAATCTGAATGATGCAGTCTTTATTCAATAATCATCATTCTATCGTATTTGGAAATAATATCTAGAAAAAGTCTCACCTGTAGCTAAGCACGCTCTAAGCAAGGCCTTTCTGTTTGTTTGAGTATACGTACATTGTTCTGTAACTCCAGTGCAAAGTTATGGACTCACAACCGAGCATTCTATAACGATAGAACTGCATCATTAGAATAGAATTTTCATTTTATCATAGCTACACGTACAAATCGTGAAACAAGTAGATTTATGTACATGGTTTAAAATAAATTTCGGGTCGTATATAAATAACACTAGACAACAGTCCCAAAAAGGGAGAGCTCTCACCTAACTTTTCTGATATGCTCCAGCAATCTAAGAACGAATATGGAGATCATTTTTTCATGGATTGATTTCCGACTTAGAGAATTTTCAATTTCGGAATTGAGATAATCGGTGTTTTGTGTACGTTTATAGTTATAGCAAACATTCAGGGGTAAAACGTATTAAAAAAATATCGCCAGATAAATGGTCAACATTTTATGACTAATGAAAATCCGTCATAAATATTAGTTGAGGCACAAATGGCTGAATAAACATGAACATTCAATTTCTTGTATGATTTTTTTACCCGAAAAAAAACACAAAAAAAGCTTTAAAAAAAGAAATACTTAAAAAAGTAAGT
>JANTBZ010045882.1:0-11327 GCA_024741255.1 Exechia fusca
CTAGGACCTTGAATTTTGGTTTCATGAATCGGGATGATTGTTCTTCTTCTTTCGGCATCATCATACAATTCTCGAAAAACCGAAATTGTCCAATATGTGATTAATTTGTTTGTTCATGATAATACCGTTTTCTTATAGTTTTCACCGTGTTATTACAAAGTTTCGGTGGACTTTTTTAAGACCGTGTTCTAAAAAACCGTGTTCTAGAAGACCGTGTTATAGGAGGTTTAGGTGTACTTGCTAGTGTGTGCGCAATCGAACGCAAACCGCGCGTTTGCTGCGCATACACTCACACACACACAGATTGGTGGCTGTGTGTGTGTGTGTTGAGCTGCGAGCACCTTTTATTGCAGCATTTATGCACACAATTTCGCAAGCCTAACGCGAGCGCGCGCGCAATTATTACGTCCACATATGTGTGTACATTATGAGGGGTCGAAATTATTTTTTTAGCTGGTCAAAAATGTCTATTGCAAAAATTATACTTTAAACAGTAATTACTAAAACTCATATTTGAGGTATACAAATTTGATTTCCTGTCGAAATTAAGTTCAGTCGGATAATAGTCAAATTTCGCTGTATGCAAAAACATATTCGCAAATGCAAAACGTACTTAAGACCCACTCTAATGTACACAATATGTTGCCGAGTCGTTGCCGAGTCGTTGCCGAGTCGTTGCCGTTGTTTACATGGCCTGTTAGAGAGGAGATGTTGCAAATTGTTGTCGTCGTCGTTGCCGTGAGCGCATTTGGTTGGGCAATTGCATTGTGTGTGTTGCATTGCGAGCTGCTGGGCGCTCGCCGCCTCGCAGATCGACGCGGCTGAGAATTTCGGTCGATCTGCGGTCGCGGTTGTCATCGTATCGATGCGGCGTCGACGAGACGACGCGAGTGGTAATCATGCGTAATCAATGTGTCCTCGGCATAGCTGTGTGTATTATGTATTTTTGTATACGCGCATGAACATATTTGCTTTGGGCGAACGATGCGTCTGATTGCGATATGCGCGCGTGTTTCTGTGTGTTCGTGTTGCTGCTGCTTCGGCTGCTTGGCTGCCAAACTTTCTCTCTTCTCTGTGTGGTCAGCGAACAGCCAGCAGCAGCAGCAGCAGCAACCAAACGAAGCCAACATATTGTATATCCACACGCACAAGCTGGCTTATTACACAGTCATTTGTATGCAGCATATTTATATATACACACACACACACACACATATGCGGTATTTTCTCATTCAGACTCTCGAGCGACACAAACATCAAACACGATATTATAGCGCAGCAACAGCTACGGATTACGGAATTGGTTGATGATGATCGGAACACGTTGAATATATCATACACACTTGTGCAAAGCGACAGGCGCACTCGACTCGGTGGCGGCTCCGCTCCGCCAATGCTGTTGACATTGCCGATTCCGATTCCGAACCGCTCGAAAAAAGTTATGTATGGTTTTGCTCTTGTGCGTTCACTGGAGACTGTGCGAATGCGCATATACCTGTTGCGTATAGTACTATACGCAATCTGACCGGTCGGGGCGAATCGCAGAAGAGTGCGCTTGCAGCATGCGCACGCGGATTGTGGTTCGAGTTAAACCGGTAGAGCCGTTTGTCTTCTGTCGTCTCGTTGACGGCCAGAAACCCCGGAATGAAAAAGGAGAACGTGCCAGCGCGTCCATATGCGTGTCCCCATGCTCACGCGGTGTCACCATGGCTGATGCAGGTGTCACCGAATGCGGCATTAGATCAGTTTGCCTTGTGCCAAATTCCCGAAAAAAAACAATCGACCGATCGAGGAAAAAAACGGCATTGTCGTCCGAATGGCTGCTCTGCGGTGGTTGGTTTCGCTGGTGCGTGCGTGTGTGTGTGTGCGAGGTTCGATGGCGTGCGAGCGCGAGCTCTTTGAAAAATAGAAAGTTGTTCTGCTTGCGCGCATACGCGCACATGTGTGTTGGTGCCATCCATCGCGAACGCGGCGCGCGTCTGACGACGTCGCGGTAACGCGAACATGTATCGAAGCGATCGGTGTGATCGGTGTGAGCGAACGACCGAACGAACGATATGTGCATCCGCATGTGTCCGTCGGTGTCTGCTCGCGTATATCCGTGCGACATTCGCGCAGAAACCGCATCGCACGATTCGCGGCGGTTTAGCCAAATGTGTGTATGTGTGTGCGTTCATACTTGCGCGGTGATTGCGCGCTTGCGCTCGTCGAGACTATTGCAACATACACACACTTGTTGGCCTTGGTCGGCGGAGTGTTTAAGTGTTGCCCAAGATTGGCAGCAAATACCGTCGTGCGAGCGTCCCAAAAACGGAGTGACACGAATTTGTAGTATAGAATATACGCATATTATGGTGAACATTTATGCATTATAAGGTCGAATATGCAATCTGATAGATCGACGTATCTTATGACACTGTTGGAATTCGGAAATGTCTACCAGATTTGAAGAATCATGAATAAAAATATACTAAAAGTGCAATCTTCTGCCACTATCAATCTATCATTTAGAAATGAGCATGAACAACTTCAGTTGCAAATTTATGAATGAATTGAATGATCATGAACCCAATCACCATTACAATATGTACCACATGGTTTACCCAGTCCTTTCCGCATGTTTCAATATCCCTATGATATGCTCGGAACGAGTTAATAAACGCGTGCGCAGTCAGACAACTAAACTCAATATAGCACAGTCGTTGTTACCGCCGACTCGATAACAGAAGATCCAGGCGCGTAGCATTAGCCTTAATTTGCAAGAATCGCACACTTGTGCAACTACAATTGTGCATTAGCACACTTTCGGTTCGTGCAAAACGTTTGGCGAGCTGGCCAAACAATTCGATGCGAATTGTTTGCCAATGTGCGGTTACAAGTGAGCATGTGCGTTTGCGGGTGTGCGTAATGTGCTATGATTCGAGGTAGATTCATGAAGAAATCGGATTATTATATGGTTTGGTGACGAGTCGTTTCGGTGTACGATTTTATACCGAAAATTGGCGAAGCGCATTCGAGATGATGTTGTGGATATTACAAGAATTGCCGATATTCACACAGTTATGTGACGTGAGATGGACGTTTATAAATTGAGTCACCTGTGTAACGAAAATTAGCACCAGCAATACAAATACACAAAACGAATGTTTGTGTTGTATTGAATATTCGAATGCTTTTGTCCGCGTGATTCTCATGAACATGGAATGACTCTAATTGCGAACAATTTACAGCCTCTATTCATCGTCCGACAAAATGTTCAAATAAACAACGAACGAAAGGAGCTGAAAGAAAACCCACAATTAAATATTTTCAACATAAATTGGAAGATTTTGCGGAGAATTATTCACAACCGGCTTCGTAATCTTAATTACGTGATGCCATTACGACCAAACAAACAATATTGCACGCAGCGTACAATGTTCAAATAGCACCGGTCCGGTTTCATCTCGATCGCACCTCGCAGCCAGTCAGTCGCACAGCACTCTGGCACATTGCTCTTGAAAATATGCAAATACCATACCACCCAAATCGGGGAGAGTAAGTAATAATCCGCCTTAACAACACGCGCGCACTGCAGAGCTGAAACGACAACGCCGATCGCAGTCGGCAACAGCATCGCGCGGCATCTCTTGCATAACACCGAAAGTGTCCACGACCACCGCCGCCGCTCCACCACGTTCATTCACGAGTTATAAATACGTCGTGGCTGGTTTTTTTTTCTTCGTACGGACATCGCGTGCTGTGTGCTGTGTTGTGTGGTTTTCTCTTCATCTTTCGCGCACCAGCACAAGCCAGCACGCAGCGTGTAGTATATGATCTTTTGCCAGCGCGCCAGCGCGCTCATTACACAATCATAACCACCGCAATCTGCGCGCGCAGGCGGGGCGACCACGAACATAATTTACACTCTCGAGTACTCGCATACTTCCATACGCACTTTGAGAGTGGTGCGCAATCCGCCATCGCAATCGAATCGGTGTTCGGCAGTTCGGCCGCATCGCGGTGTGCTAATTGGAATGCCCTTCAATTTTGGGGCTGCGTTGCTGCCAGGCAGGGATTTTACCGAGTTTTGCTTTCGACGTCGTCGTCGTCGTCGCCGACAACCAATATTGACTCGCGTGTGTTCCGACGAACTTGGCGGGCGCGCGCGCGATCGGTGTTTTAGAGCAGGATGTAACAGATACGCACACAAACACGGTGAGCTTATTTAGTGGGTATTTCACACGTACTCGGGCCGGCCGGTTTCGCGATCGGTTCGCGCGAACTTCGGCTTGGGTTGGGCTGGGATGAATGAAATGCCGCTCATTTATTCATAGTATACCTGCTGCCGACGACTATTTTTAGACTTGTGAGTGTCGACTTTATTAGACGACCAATTTAATGGCGCTCCGTGCACAGATGTGGCGAAACAGAAAAATCTCGATATCGCGATTGCATTGCATTGGCAAGTTCAACGACACGCAGGTGTTCGCACACATGTGACCGCATGAACGCGCGGGCACGCATGCCATTTTACGCGCTGTTTTGCCGTTTTGCGCGCGCGCGCGCCATGCACCGACACGCAGCCGCCACGCGTCGTGGCCTATGCGATTGCACGGTAATCACAAGTGCCTGCTAGCACACACACACACGAATCGACCGCCTGGTGGCCAGGGGTTCACCTTGGCACAGAACATGCGACGCGGTGCGCTGCATAAACGCACGTGCGATTGCAACAGGATGGAATTAGATACACACATGTGCATGTATGTGCGTGAGTGGCTAATGCTCGCGGGCATTCGGTATGCGCTTGTGCGCCGTGTGGCGGAACAGCCGTAGCTGGTCATTATCGGAGCCCGAAATGACTTAATTCCGGCATTGGCCAATAACTGCACGTTGTGCGTTCTACTATTGTCGATTTCCAAATCAACATAACAAACTTAACGAGTGACGATGTTTTGAATGCGAGTCACAATACGTGAGCCTTGTTTGAATACGCTGGATTTTTATTGAACGTGTTTTTATTCATCAAATGGTAGCTTGAATACTTCTCGATTTTCCACCACCTACGCATAGGTGTGCATAGTGCATACCGCACACGATTCACGCAAATGAGCTTTAGCATAGAGCTGTGCATATGTGCGATTGTACGCGCCGCGTCGTTGAACGACCTGCCCAATACCAAGTTGGCGCGTGTGCGGGTGGTCGGACAATAAATTGCATTTGCGATACGGATCCGCACAGCACGCACGCAACACCCGCAAACACGGCTCTAGTCCCTAGTTTCCAGTTTTGCACATCATATGCGCGCTCCGCATGCTAATGGAAACATGACCGTTTGGACACGCGCCGGACTTTTATTGTCATGCCATATTCGCTCGCGCGCGTAATGCTTATTCATCCACTCGGTTCGGTACATATTATACGAAGAGCGACGCGAAGATACTCTCGCATGTAGTACATACGCATACACACTGCTCACTGCACACTTGATCTTGCCACAAGCCCCAGCGACGACGACGAGTCAACCAGTCAGTTCGTGCGTTTTGTGCGTGTTTCGCTGCTGCTGATGTTGCTGCTGCTGCATGTGCTTGCTGCTGGTTTCTGGAATCCTGATGAACATGCGTAAATGCAAATGCACACTCGCGCTCGCGTTACATTCGGTTGGCAAATTTACTGCACCGCTGTATGCAGCACAGTATGTGCAGCGAAGACGACGCGACGACGACGACGATGATGACGGTGGTGGTTGCTGGGCTGAAGACGACGAGCGCGAACACACGCATTATAATATTGTAAACCAGATTGTTCGCACATTCGCGAGTTGCCTGTCAGAACTTGAGGTTTATTCGCTCCGATCCTGAATATATGCAGAACGCAGAACCAGGCCTATTCGATCGGAAACGTTATTTATAACAGCCATTTTCATATATGTACATCGTTAGTCTAATGAGTTATCCAATGAGTGTCGATACGTAGTTTTCTTCGAATCGATGAAAGACGTCCATACTCACTATGCCGTGTATTAGTTTTTAGTAAGTCGTCGTTTTCTAGGACTAGTTCGACTTGAAGGAACGATACCTAGCAAATATAACAATTCGAGTTTCGTTGCCTGCCAGAAATCGTGCTCCCTTCACGCGCCAATACAAATTCGCCCGTCACGACAGGATGGCACGATCGAGACGACGATGAGCGATTAACAACCACTAAACCCGTTTACATGGCTGTGCAAAGGTTCTTTGTGCGATGAGTTTACGCTTTCATGCAGCAAAAAACGACGAAGACAACGTTTGTAGTGTGCAGATATTATTACTAATTTTATGCATTGGAAAAATCCCGCAGAACAGGTTTTATGCATAGCCGGTGCCGTTGGGCGTGCATATGTTTGGAGTGTGTGTTTTATTTCATGCTGCGCGATTTCCGCATCAATTGCGTCGGACGCCGACGCTTTTGGAGAACTTGACCCGCAATGCGTGTGTGTGAGTGTGTGCGAATTGATTGTGCCCCGTTTTTGCACATGCGTACTCTGGCGCGTCCAGTTAACCGGCCTTGACTTTCTAGCCGACATTCGCGCGCTAGCGATGCGACGCCGCTTTGTGTCGCATGTGTCGTATGTGTGCAAAACCCGCTGCTGCTGCTGTGGTTTGACCCAATGAAAGTTCTATTGAATCAAGTGAGTTGTCGCACCGAACCACCACACATCATGCCACCCATTCGCATACAATGGATATGTAACCGAACGCATACAGCATGCTTCGGTGCGTCTCTGTGTGCAAGTGCGCGAACACGGACGCAATAATGCGTCAGCCAGACGACGCGTGCACACGCACACGCACAAACCAGCACAAACACGTACGCACAACGCAGGTTCACGGTCGAATCGTTTGCTCATGCTGCGCAGCGTGCGTCGCATTCTAGCGAAAGAACAACATCCGAACACACCGGCACCGGCGGCTCCGCTCTTGGCTAGGTGGCGCGGTGTCGTACGTTTTCATAAGTACCATGCCGAATTGTGATCTGCGGATCGTTGTGACTGGTGACGCATGAGTGCGAAACAATACGCTCACGAATCCGTTACAAAAAAAGAGGTGTGAACCACGAACGTGTCGTGACAACACACACACATCACAATGCCTTCTATTTGTGCGATTTGTCGGAAACGACCGCCGCAGCGAATGCGCTGCATATATTCTCGGTTACAATTAGACGTTTTCCTTCTGTCCGGCGACGGCGACGCGCGACAACTGCCGCGCGCGCGTTTTGTCGGTGTCGTGTTTTCGTTCGCTTTCGGAGTGATTGCGTTGGTGCACAAATGCATGTTATTATTGCAGTGCGTCTGGCCAGCCTTGTGCGCCGATTAAATACATATTAATAAATTGCACCGCGCGCCTGATAAATGTGCTGGATGGCTTTGGCGGCTCCTGTCCGAGCGTGCGCACGACCGCATTGAGCCATTTGCGGTGCGGCCAATTATTGTTTATGATGTCGGAAGCTCCGGGCGCAACGACGGCGGCTGCAGCAGCAGAGAGCGGCATCGCATCGCTGTTGGCTTGTTGAATCAAGAAGCCAGGTGTGATGTATGTGAGAATGCTTTGAATTTATCAGAGGAGTATCGACAGATTCGTGTTAATTTTGTTTGGCATTAAAAGAAGAAATAATTGTCATGGGCCTTTTGATCGAACTGTTCGATGTTGAGTGTTCTTCTATAACTAAAGGATTATGCTTAAAAATATGTAATTTTATTAGAAAAATGTGTGAAATGTCTACTAAGAGATCTCCGAGTAAACTGAATTAAACTGATTCAACATTAGTGCAGAGACGCAACCTGCTACAATTTGTTGTTCTCATATGCATAAGCTTGTTACAATTCGTTCCGACATAATAGCGCGATCGCATGTCTTGTTGTCTCGATGTCAATGATTTGTCGCGCACACATTGTGATTATGATCTTGAACAGTGTTGCGATCGATTGTGCACATCTGATGCACATTGACGTACGTTGTTCGATGTCGATGCCGGTTTTCCCAAGAACACTGCATGACTCCCGATTCCGCGGACCAAACCAATTGCCGACCACCAGCACAAGCCAATTGATTTGGCAAGCAGAACATACACAAACATCGTACACGAGCCTCTGTTTACCGAATTAAGCGTGTGTATGCCCGCTGTCGATTCGCTTGACTGTTCGAGTACCCAGAATTTTGGTTTTTCATCGCCGTCTCTGACTCGAGTGATCTCAACACGCACGCTCGCATGCGTGTCTGCACACACATATGAGTGGCGTCTAAATTTAAATCGCGACGCGTGCGAGTGTATGTTTTCTGAAAACATATATACAAACACGATCATTGATCGAAAGGAGACCACTCGAAACTCGTGTATTTCTATAATAATACAATATCAATTCGTCTGCGTTGCAGCGTGGTGCAATATGCGCAGCTATCGCGCATACTTATGGCGCATTTCGTGCTGCACTCCAACACATTTGCGTGCGTGTTGGCTGAAGTCGTTTCGATCGCGAAATCCGCCCGTGTGTGCTCGAGTGCGCATTTCTTTCGTCGCACTGGCGCGCTGTTTCACGACAGTCGTACACTGGCAGACAGTGCATGTGCATTTGCAAATGCATGTGCGTAATTTGTCTGGCACACGTTCGCAGACGTGTTCGTAGACAGGACTGCTGTGTATGTTCGTGTGTGCAATGGGGCAGGCGCAGACATGGCGTTAATGTACTCGCGCATACGCACACGAAACGCGATCGCGTGCACTCACGTGCATACGCCATAAATCGGACGGCGCGATGATATAACGACGACACATTCGCGATAGGTTCGGTCGATAGAGAGGTGTTTGTGCGCACGCGCGTTTCGACATATGCCGAGCCGAGCTGGGTGAGTTTTCCCCATTCGGCCGGTCGTCGTCGTCGTCGTCGTCGCAGCAATTGGGTTAGTAAAAGTTCGCTTGCCAATTGAATAGGGAAATTGCGCCTACTGCTGCCCGGCTACGTGTTTGGTTTGCCCAATGTTTGTGCGGTACGTAATTACCGGAGTGCGTAGAGACATTCCAATCGATCGCGCACACACACACGCACATGGCTGTGTGTCATCGTGCCAAAACATAATGCGATTGGGTAGGCACGAAGTAATTGCGGGTATATTGTGAACTAGACGTGGCTTTGTTTGGTTATTGTTCGAACGAACTATTCCATCTTCATCATATGGCATACGACACGACTATTCGAAGGATAACATGTTTTTGGATATAACGCAATTCAATTCACTGTGTTTATTGTTGAACTTGACCAGTTTGGATAACGCATATCGCCATTCGCCATAATCGTGGTATGTGTGTTTTTTCAATTGAACTCAGGACGATTTACCAAAGTAATCGATATTAGTACATCATCGCCTTATTATGATTCTATAAACTTATATCTTACTATTTAAGCACACACTGTTCATAAGTATAACGGAATATTCTCGACCAACGACGCAATAAATCCGCCATCATTATGATCTCACCCAATATTCTGCAATCGCACACATATCGCATGCATATCAGTTCGATTTGCATACCCAGCGGGATCCGCATTCACTGACCTTATGCGCTGGCGCTGGTGTCGACGCAACCAGAAACAAACGCGACACGATGACATGACACACGGAGACTGACACGCGCCGACGAACACCCAAATGCAACAATTAACATTCAAATCACCCCCTCGTGCAGCCCACCGCGTGCCGCAACCCGACGGCACGATGATCTGTCGCATCTTCCGGGCGCACGGCGTCTTCTGCGCCTCGCACACCTGGGAGGTGATCTTGGCCTTTCTGACGCTCACCGCCTGCATGTACAACGTCGACATCACCACGCTGTTCGACTCGCTGGCCGATGCGCCGGCGGCCAAGGCGATACCCAGCACGCAGCAGCACCACCAGCAGCACCATCAAATCCTGGCCAACCAACAGCACCAGCAGCAGAGGCAGCGCCAGTGCCAGGGCTGGCGCGACTCGTGCGACGGCTTCGAAACCGAGTACAATGCGGCCGACGTCATCCTGATGACGATTGTGCGCTGCTCGGCGGTGCTGTACTCATACTATCAGTTCCTCAATCTGCACAAGTTCGGCTCGAAATACATTTTGGGTGAGTTGCGCGAATGTTTGGTTTGGTTCGGTTTGGTTTGGTGAGCAACAGCACGGGCGAGTGTTTGACTAGTGTTTGTTGACCATCGGTACACACGCATTGCAAAAAACGGGGCGCGCTCACGCGTTAGAGATCGCCATCGCGACATCAGACAGAGAGCGTTGATTAGATGTGCTAACCTGGCGCGATCGCGATCGACGAGCATCGACGCGCGCCGAGTAGCGAGTGGCACATGTCAATATAATAATAGCCCGCGACGATATGCGAGTTATGTAATTTTCGTACTTGTCTATGATCATTTGAAGCAGTGGCGGGGCGGCATGTGTGCGTGTCCATAGCTGACTGACACTCGACGACACAATCATCATAAGCATCGCGACGCGACGCGCGGACGCGCATGGTTCAACATCGTACAACATACTTACATATGTACATGTGCACACATATTCTACATACACGCATATGCTCTCAGCAACGCGCAAGCGCTCGTGTTGAATGAATTTTGAGGTCATGCGCGTTTCGCGCGCGCGCGTGTGTGTGTGTGTGGAGCTGCATTGTTTGTCTATTATGTGTGCGCGTTAAAAAGTTGTGCAAATGTGTGCGCGTGTTGGTGCGAAAACGAACGGGTTATGTTGGTGGGTTTTTTCTTTATTTCGGATAGCCAGCGCTCAAATGTGCGCGTTGGTCTATGCGATCGAAACAGAAAGAAACCCACACTAAACATATTTCGTATCGTGGGAGCAATAAGCGTGCAGGAGCAGTGTAATTGCGAATAGCCGAAAAGCGAGTGCGTTACGCTAAAATACATACTACCCCAATTTTTAATAGTTGATCCACCGACGATGTTTTCGATCTTTGATGTGTTAACGCCTATTGGATTCACATTTGAGAAATGTAATGACACAAATTTGTACACGTACACGTACACGTCGACCTTACGTAGAACTATCACACACGGTTTTATTTTTATATATTTTATTCATTCACCAATTGGTAACATCGCCTTTACGTATTTTTACATCCTTCAAACGGCGCGTCATGGTTAACACGAGCCCTGAGCAATATTCAGGAGTTATGCAGCCCCAAATTTTGAACAGTTCGTCGATCAACGCTTGTTTTGTGGCACATGGATTTTTTTGCAAATGCCTCTTCATTCTACCCCAAAGTGTCTCGATAGGAGAGAGGTCCGGGCTTCCCGAGGGCCACGC
>JANTBZ010045893.1:0-11323 GCA_024741255.1 Exechia fusca
ATATTGGAGCGTTTTATTTGGACGTTACCTTGTTCAAAGGCCAGTCATCCGGAAACTACGATGGCCACATATACCAACATTTGCAGAGTTATTAATGACAGATATATCTCCCGAATACAAAAAGATTGAGGTCTTTTGGAGCACCCAGTTCTGTGAAATTTAGCTTCATAGTCCAGCATGGTGCTTGGTAACTTCATAGTGATACATACTGTATGTCGATCCGCGGGTTAAAATAAAGGTTATTACTTCCAAACTAATGAAAGTACGGGAATACGATTTTTTTATGGCTGGCTCATAGACAACTATGATCAATAATACATTTTTTCTTCATCAAAAATGTTGTCCCTTATGTGTCAGACCGGAGAGTGTCAGACCGGAGTTTTTTCATCATAAGAACTTGTTGAGATTTTGACACATTTTGTTCGAGGGTTACAACGTGTTATGCGAACAAATGCAACCTTCGTTATTTTAATAGTAACTGAAGGATTGTCCTATGTTTCTGGTATCGAATGATTGGTGAAGAGTATACGCTAATTTACTCAGATCAATAATAACTCCATGATTATTTTGTCTAGAGATCGATCATAAAATCGATTATTTTTTTCGTCAACACTCACCTTTCGTCTCGCCCACCACCGTCCGATTCGCTTTCAGCAGCGTCTTGAAATGCTCCGGATAATTCTCATCCAGAATATCCTCCGACGACGCAGACACTTTTCCAGCCGCCGCCAGGCTCAGCTTCCCCACCGGCGGCCCTCGACTAACCGCCTGCTTGGCGCCGCTGGCTGCGCTGGCTGCGGGCTTCTGCGGCGTCGGCGTCTGATCGATCGCATTGACGGAGGGCCGACGTTGTCGTTGACCAGCTGCTGAGATCGTTGACGATGGAAATTCCTCCGACTGCTGCGACACCTCGGTGACGACATGCTCGACATTGGGGCGCACGGTTGGCGTCGGCGGCCGTTTCTGATGTTGACCAATGATCGTGGGTCGAGGAGTCGTGGTCGGAATGGTGGGTATGTAGATCGATTTTGGCGATGCAGCCGTTGTTCGAGTCGTCGGAATTTTACTGCTGTACGGCTTCCGTTTGGCCGCCGATCGGGCGGTCGATGTCGTTGAGGTGGCGCTGGCAGATGGCGTGTGGGTGGACTTGTGTCGAGTTGGTGGTGATCGCGGAGTTGTGGCGGCATCGATGATATTTTCACTAATAATTTTGGTGGTCGCATCTGTGCGTCGTTTGGCGGCAGAGCGGAAGGTCGAAGTTGTGGTCACGTTGACTGTGGATGATGGACTAGCTGTTGTAGGAAGTTTGGCCAGATCGGTGGCCACTCGTTCGAGGCTATTGTCCGTTCTGGCGGAACCTCGTCCTCGTCCCGCTGAGCTTCTGAGATGGCGGAATTTTGTGTTTTGTTCGTCACCACTTGAAGGTGTCGTCGTGCTGGTGAGTCGTTGGAGCGGAGATCGGCTTGGTGATGTGCGCAGTGAGGTTTGGGATGTTGTCTCAACATCGATGGCAGTGGAGGATGGAGTGAAGGTGTATCTGGCGCCGCCTCGGCTGAGAGCCTGTGAGAATAATAGAATATGCGGATAAATATGTTATATGCGAATGAGCAATTCTACAATATATATACAGGGGCCTATTCCACCAATGTAAAACACTTCGCAGTTCGCAAAAGCACATATGAAAAACGAATTCTCAAATCGCAGTGCAAATTTGGCAATGAGATTATCGAATTACGAAATTTGCACTGCGATTTGCAAATTCGCATTGCATGTTGGCAATTTTGATCTAGCTTTTCCATATGCAAAGTGCTTTGCAATGGTTGAATAGGCCCCAGGTGGTATGGCAATGGATTTGGACTCACCGTAGCGATGGTGATTATTTGGCAGAGAATCAACAAGGAAGTGATGAGGCGGGGAAGATTCATGTTGACTGTAGTTGGAGGAGGCTGGAAGAAATTCGAAAATTGTCATAAAACACACCCCCGAAACATCAACACGATTTTATCTTGTACGGCTGTGGGTTTTGCGACAAGAGCTTTTCGATACCCAAAAAATACGCACGAGAGGTCAAGATGTTTCAATATCTTCAGAGTACCAACAATCTTGAACAACCGAGTTTTTTTGTCTTCCGAAAATGCCAAATTCTGTCGTCTTCAGTGCTCAAATGGTCGGTACAGAATTATTTTAAAAAAATTACAAATATTAAAGATCACTATGATCAATATACATAACTCATGTTGTTCCATCATAGTTCGTCTCACGTCTAATCAGCCCGTTTAGTAAAAGATCAGTATGAGGTTTTGTTTTTGCGTAATTACAAATAGTTTTCCTATTAATTTGAGTTCGTCTGTGGTCAATCGCAACATCTGTGGTCAATAGCTAGATTCACTTTAAAACCACAAGTGTATGCACATTGTTAAATGTCGATGTCGAATGTCCGCATTGCATTCGCACGAGAGCGCTGAAAATTACTACACGATATGATAACATCTCTGTTTCTCTTTGTCCGGGTTAATCGTATTATCCACTATCACACTGAATCTAAGCTATGGCTCTCAGCATTTGTTATGTAGTAGGTGTTAGCGTGAGATGCGCTCGATCTTGGAAATTGTATATCACGCGACCTGTGGAAGTGATAATGCCACAATTTCGAAATAAAATGAAATTTCGTTCATTACATTAGCTATCTCAATGTTTTGGTATAGGGGAGGGTGAGGCAAATCGTGCCACTTGACTCTTTTTTAACTCAATATTAGATACATGATTGCAGCTTAAATTGAGTTAAAAAGGGTCGAGTGGCGCGATTAGCCTCACCCACCCCTACAATTGATATGAAATTACAATTAATTTGCTTCGATTTGTCGTTAATAAAATGACTCAAAAATGCCAGACTTGATTTTGCTCAGAGTATGAAGAGAGATCTCATATAGCGTCGGAATTGTGCATACAATTCATAGAAACGAACGAAAGACTTAAGCGACGAAAATATATTATATTATTTTCTTCGCTTAAGTCTTTCGCTCAATTCCGACGCTAGTATTTTCAAGCTTTGTAAAATAGTGTAGCTTTCATGTTGACATTAAGATATTTATCAAGCCATATTTTATAAACATTGCATTATTAGTATGGACACGAACGCTGTACGCTGTCATAGATCGAGCAAATGCGATTCATCAACATTTCAAACAAATCGTAACACTTGTGATTTATGCCAGTCATCCGATATTGTTCATTGTTCATGCAGCCGGAGATTACGATACTGTTTGCTCGAACTCTACCTTCGGACACATGACTAAACAATTGCATCCACAAACATATTATTGACGAGTTAATCTCATACCTCACCAACACATAATTTATTCGTTTGAATGAAGTCGACAAACGTCTCAAAATACTATCAATTTGTGCCCATGATTATGTGTACACGGCGAGTGTACATAAAGGCGTTCAACTTCCACAACACACACACACACACACACACACTGCAACATGTGGTTTGATGGTTACGAATGTTATGCGATCGGCGGCGTGGCGGCACACAAAACAACGACCGAACAACACATGAACACGACAAAACCGCGAGCGCGCGCGCAGATGTGTTCAGGCATAACGACAAACTCAACACTCAACACTCAACACACACAGCAAATTACAGAGCTGGCAGAAACATGCTCTTGTAAGTTGTATCATTTTCATGCTTTCTGGTCAGGTGCATATAATGTAATATCTGCGTCGTCGTCGTCGTCGCAGTGCACAAAACGTCGTTACATATGTAATGTAAGGCGTGTGCTTTTGCAATGTGCGTGTGTGATTCCACGAAAATATATAGCACAGTCGTACGCATTTATATCGGTAAGCGAATCTGGGTAAACGCATAACTACATAATTAACTATTTACTGTACAGGCATGCGGCATGCGGCTCAGTGAACCTGACGACTGTGTGCGTATATCTTCCATATGTTACACAAACCCACACACCGAGCGCACTCAACCATCAAGTGCGTGTGTGTCTCTAATTGCGAGGATGGTAGCATTTCCTACAGTTTGATTCAAATATACCAACATATTTTTCACTCCGATCAATATGGGTGCACTGATTTCGTCGGTCGATTCGACGATGCGATGATGATCGGTCGTTATTCAATCGTTTCCAATTTCTGCATAATATTCATCATCAGTTTGGCGTTTGGCGTTTGGCGTTTTACCTGCTGTGTATTTGGTACATATGCAAACGACGACCGACGACGACGACGAACCGGACATCAGCAGATTGGCGAAAGTATATTTTATTAAAACAACACGTCGACAGTAGTCCATCTCATCACGACGAGCGAGCGCATAAACGAGAGGAGCACACACGCACACTGGCACTTATTATAATCTAGTTTTAGTAAAAGTGCTAATCATATACTGGAGCACTCTCACTCTTCGCTGCTGCTGCTGCTGAACTAGACATTAGACATTAGCGATCGAAAAAAACTATGTGCCATTCAAATGAGGTGGGATATCATATTTACATGCGTGTGTACTAGCATATTATGTGGTAGCAGTCAGCAGATTGTGGAAAGATAGTCTTCGATGAGTTATTAAAATATAAGTATTTGTTCAGCGAAATGAGTGAGAGGATATTGCATATGAAATTGCCACTCGCGTGATAGAGATCTAGAGATCTTCGTATGGAGAAATGACTAACCATTTTCTCTATTGATTTCTCTGTTTGATAATTTCCATATTAGCCAACACTACACAGTTTTAAAAATTGAATATATCTATCGAGAAGGCCCG
Organism: Exechia fusca; assembly: GCA_024741255.1. Classification (NCBI taxonomy): domain Eukaryota; kingdom Metazoa; phylum Arthropoda; class Insecta; order Diptera; family Mycetophilidae; genus Exechia; species Exechia fusca. The sequence continues at coordinate 4,787 of JANTBZ010045893.1, forward strand.
GATATTCGAAAACAAATATATTTTTTCAGCGGCACTGATCGCCATAATGATAGTAACATTACAAGACAGTTTAAAAAAAATGAAAAGATTCTACTAATCCATCTTATCGAGTTATCTTGCTACTTATTATTATTTAAAATAGTTGTGCTGGAGAAGTATTTTAATTCAATACAAATAGTATTCAAAAGTTTTCAGAATATACTTTTGCACGTTTTGATGAGTCTGGGTAGCTGCTAGTAGCTACCAGCAGTCGTGTGTATGTTTTTGCGTTTCGTCGCGCAGTCAGCGCATAGCGCAGGTAAATGAATGATGGGAGAGAAATGCGGCGAGATTATAGCCGGTTTCAGGTTCACTAACACGACGAGCACAGACGCACGCACGACACTCACAGTCACGATTTTTTCGCTTCAGGGTTTTTACACTCATACTATCAATAACAGTCTTGTGATAATAAATAAACTACAGCTGGTTTAATTTCGATGCACCGCAAGTGCGTGTTGTGGCCGCAGGTGCATGATGCTCTCAGATGCACGCGAATAGCGACAAAAGCGAAAGCAGGTTAATTACGCGACACTTAACACACACACAAAAACATAATCCGCGCGATTCTCGCCGATTCAATCACACACATCACGCGATAAATGACTCATTACAAAAAGACAAACCAGATCAATTTGGCGAGCATGTGAAAGCACTATCACCGGGTTGTTTTTTTGCCGCCGCCGCAGTTTTTTCCACACGCGAGTTCACAGACATTTCATATCATAATTTAACACATTTCAGCTCAACATGAGCACGCGCGCGCCGCGCTCAACATGCCTGCAATACCTGTATACATATTAGCTGTGTATATGAGCATCGCATAACACAACATAACGCACATAAAATATACACACGGACACGGACACATTCACGCGACGATGACGACGACTGTGCCGTACTACCTTAGCTAATTATTTTGAAGCATGCACGAAATAGTGCTTCTTTAACGTTTTGTAGGACAAGTAAGAGTCAAACAAAAATGTACTAATAAAAAACATGTTTTGCCTTTTACAATGAAAAGGAGCTGTGCACAATTTAATTATCTTTCGATACACACAGTATACACACATTTTTCTAAGTAACTCCAGTGAGAATTTTCTGCAACGATTTTTTCGTTTAAAATATAATGAACAAACTGCATCATTACGATTTGTGTGTGACTATTGACTATTACTTCTTCTACAAAACCTAAAAAAACACTATTTCGTGTATATTTCAAACTAATGAGCTAGGCTAGTATATTTGTGTGGTGTCGGTTGGTTTGAAAACGAGAGTAGTCGTCGTCATCGTCGTCGACCGTTCGGTTTCATACACAAGGCGCCGATCGGTGGGTTGTGTGTGTATGTTGTGCTGTGCGTATATTTTAACCGATTCGAACGTCCAAAATCCGCACAACGCGTAGAGCGCAACGGTCGTCGAGATCTGCGCGATGCGGAAATTAGTTAAAACTAGTTCACCGCACACAATTGATTACCACAACCGTGTATATTGTGTATATGAATGTGTAAATGCAACATATCGAGACATTCGCGCACCGCTTCGCCTGTGAAGCGATTGTCACTTTGCCACTCTTTCTAGCCGATGTCTTGCATTAGTAATAAAATAATTTGTCATCCATGTATGTATAATGTGTGAATATCGAAACATTCGCGCGGAGATTGTCACTTTTTAGCACTATGCAATAAAATTCAATTTTTTGCGTGTTGTACCATTTTGCGACGCCGAGTGAAAGTATTGCGTTTTGTTGTTGCTAGCACGTGCATTTCGGCGGACGATTGGCGAGCATTTCAGCGTTTCAACGAACGTCCTTGATGACCGTCGTCGTCGAATGCATGTGCATTTATGCTCTGGCGAACCGCGCGAAAACCGAACCGAACAGTCGCGCGAATTGAGTGTGAGTGTATGGAGCTCGCGTATGGAACACAACCGATTGCGCACGAAGTGCTTCGATAACTGGACTAGTCTGCAGAGAGCCAGTGCCAGCACACCGCTCGAGCATGCGCGCCGAGCGGTTGCAACCACCGAACGCACGCGCACTCAAGCACATGTACGTACAGTGACTGTCATGAGAATTTGAATAACAGTAAGGAAACTTGAACTCATGTGTGAATTGGCCTCAAGATAATAAATACAATTCTATGATTTTTGTGCAAACTTGCATCCGTTTCATGGATGAGGCTTCTGATGCTTCAGATAAAGTGTAACTTGAAAAGAGGCATGTTGAGAAAAATCTCCCATAACCTAGTGCAAAACCGTTATTTATTCTGTTTTTCTTCATACAAATACAACGCATATTGAACTTTTCTACGAATTTTTCTTCCGATGGCAATTTCTGCACCGCTATGTGATGCAATTTTTTTCAGTTATCAAAATCTTTCTATAATTACACTATGCGCCAGAATGACAAAGGTTGACTGGATCCTGCTTCTAAATAAACTTTTCTGGTGCAGATTGCTCCCCTGAAAACTAAATCGGGAAAAAATCACTTATGGCTGAAAATATATAATTTCACGATTTGAAATGTTAGCACTTGTTGCATATCATATATTACGGTAAAGTTATAAATATTCAAATGATACACAATTGTAATAAACTACATTTCCAACATGTCTTTAGGCCATCAGAACGATATTTAAGTCACAAATGCATAACATGTGATAAAACAGACATTACATTTCATAAAAATTGAGGGAATTTTATGACAAATCCGCGTGTATAAAATAGAAAACGGACTGGATCCTCCGGTTTATCTTATTGTGCAATTAGAGAGAACATTACAAAACACAAAAATTTATGTTTTGTGGAAATCTATGGCTGGATAAAAAAGTTATATGTATTTTAACAAGTGTATATCCGAATGAAAAATGTACACCCAAAAATAATATTTACCAAAAGTAGTTGCTGGATTGTAAATTCGTCAAGAATAATAGATGCAAAGTTGATGGTAGCCATCGGATTCCCAACATGTTTTGTAAACATACTCTGGCAAACAGAATGATAATAAAACCATATAGGAATAAAATGAAATTTGAAAACTGATAACATTTCATGAAAATGTACACATTTAATTTTAAAAAAATGTATAACGGACTGGATCGAACGGAAATAAATTGAACAATAATGAACAAAAAAGTGTAAGTTCATGAAATTCTATGGCAGGATAACAAAGTTATTGTCATTCTATTAAAGGTATGATAAAATCAACATTTATATGTATGGGGCCGCGTAAGCAATGCTTCATACAAGAAATGCGTAGAAATGCGTCTAAACTTCATTATAATGACTATAACTTTGTTATTCTGCCATAGATGTTCATAAACCTAAACTTTGTCTATCATTATTGTTCAATTCTTTCGTCGAACGTGCATTTTCGAGGAATCTAGTCAGTTTTCTATTTTTAAGAATTTAATTTGTGTAAAATTGTGAAAATTGTCATGAAATGTTATCATTTCTTTAATCATATTTTATTCGTTTGTGACTTTATCATCATTCTGATAGCTCAAGTATGTTCACAAAAAATGTTAGGAATTCAATTACCATCAACTTTGAATCAATCAAGTAACTACTTTTGTTAAATATTCAGTTTTAAAGTGTACATCCCTATACACTACCGGTCAAAAGTTTTAAAAAGTTGTAGTGATTTCCTCACGATAAATCATATTCAACCAATGCTTTGGGAATAACCTACGAAAAATTATAATAAATATAGAACGATTGTCTTCGAGAAAAAAATTTACCGCTGGATCTGAAACTGATTCATTAAAATGTGTAGATGAAAAGAAGAGAAGATATTTCTTGCACAAAAGTCTCGCCCTTTTGAAATTAGTATAAAATCATGCCCTTGGTTTTTATTAATAGCTCGGTTGATTGACATTTCACATGGCATCAATGTTCGGGAGAAATGTAGCCAGATAAATTGTCTTTAGATTACATCGTTCCGTTTTTAATTCGGCTGTACATTACAGACTTGGGAGCTTCACGTGTTTACAATGAAAAAACTATCACACCGTACTCTAGTTTGATACATTTAATGTAAACTCAACGTACTATAGTTGCAAAACAAATGTATTGATTTTATCAATTAGTTTGTCGGTCATTTACACTTGAAGTCGCATGTTCACGCATTCAGATATGACATCCACTGTACACTCGCACACAGCACTCAGTCAGACACGCAGGCTGATCGCACGCAGATCGATTCGCGCGCACGCGTTCGCGGTAACTTTTACCTGTGCGTGTGCGCCACACAGCACACAGCACACAGCACAGCACACACGTTCGCGTTTGCAGTCGTCGTCATGCTGCTGGCCGTGTGTGTGTGCGTGCGACTGGTTGCACGCGTCATATACACAAACTGAAAAACGTTGAAGATTTCGTGCAGATTTTTTATTGTCGCTCCACCTATGAGCTTGATGTTGGCATGCGTGTTATGCATTGGCGACAGGTATACAATTGGATGTGTTGATTTATGTTCGTATGCACTGTTCAAGTTTATTCATTCGGAGTAAAATGCACGCGAGACGAGAGAGGACGGAAGGTGATAAACGGGTTTGAAACGGGTTTAGTTAAAAATTTACATTTGTTGTGTAATGTGTGTATTTTATAAATCGAAATTGCAAGATGATAGCTAGATGATACATTCCCTTGAGATGTCTAAAAATGTTTGCACTTATTAGACGTATTGTTATTCAATTGGTCCTCGACGTCCTAATAAATTGCCTGGTTCACAAAAAATACAAAAAACTATTTACTTCTCATAGTGGAGCCCTAAGATAGGTGACCAGACCACAGTTTATGATGCAGTTCCAAACACCTTTATTGATTTATAACTCGTTTATTCATTATTACGAATTACGATTATCATAACGATCTCGCAATATCGTTGATTTTTGTCTGTGCAATGTTATTTCAATGTTATTGGTCCTCCATGCCTCAATAATTGGCATTGTGAATAAAAATACAAATCCTTCGTATTACTTCAAATAAGGTTGAGACTTGCGACAACCAAAAGATGGTCAGTTAACAGATTTCATTTTACAGTTGGATGGATGGATGCAAGTTATTTGTCCACAAACACGGGAATAAATCATTCACTTGCCCTCCTCTATTTGATTCGTTTGGTCATCAATCATTAATCATTATGTATTATAGTTTAGTTTGAATCAAACTAGTATTTATACGAATAACGATAACGATCACTATACCGTGAGCTTTAATTTGGTGTAGCTACATCTTTTGTAAGGTTTGCATAATGCAATTGAACAATCATGGCAACACTGATTTATGACAAATCGATGTGACGTTGTTGTTGCTTCCTCCGTCACAACAATCGAATTTCGCTCTGCGCGTCAGCTTGTTTTTGTCGAAGGTATAATATTTTCATCTATATTGCGTTTTTATCGAATTTCACCAAGTTAAAAATCCAAATCCTTCTGGTAATTCGATGCTTCAATAGCGAAGCTCTTCGCGATGCCTTTCATATTCAAGTTTTTCCTTCCGAAACATTGTCAAACTTCGTTCAACCATGCGAGTTAGGTTATGTGTTATGTAATGTTTACAAATTGTTTGGTTGCAGGAAGCAAACAAATCTCACAAAAATGGCCCACGGATTCGGTGAATTGGCGAAGGTGAGCGGCATCACCACCTACAAGCTGTCGCCGTTCGAGCAGCGCGCGTTCGCCGGCGCCATCAGCAAGGGAGTGCCGAACATGTTCCGTCGGTTCCGCTCCAACGTCTTCACCGTGGCGCCGCGTAAGTTCGATTGGCATGAGAGATGGAATGAATCAAATAATGAAGAAGCTTCCGTGATTAGCTGCTTAGAAAATAGCGAAATTGCACAAATTCCGATCCAGATCGTTAACAAATGTATTTCAAAATACTGTACGTAATTCCATTCTAATTCCCAAGATCCTAATCCATAAAACGGATGCCGGTTTGCACACAAATCATTGCATATAATGTATTATCTTATTATCTTTGCGTTAATTGAACTTGACAAAAAACTATAATTTCTGGGAATTTCTATTGAATACAGCTAGTACAACTGAACCTCCTATTACACGGTATATACGTTTCTATGGTAACCGTGCTCTAAAAGACAAGGACCACCCGACACAAATAAAATACTCGCTTCAAATCGATGTGTGTTTCGTATGTGTGTTGTGCTCCTAGAAACGAGAATAATATTTTTTTTTACAAAACTGCATCATATACCAAAAGAAAGACAATTGAATACCCTTTATTTAATTCTCAGATACTTTATGTCTATTGATCCCAATTTGCGAGTTATTCGGGAGAAAATCACAAAAAATGATATAAAATATACAAAAATGCAATATACTCGAATACATTTTGTTTCATCATAAATTTGACTCAAATACGCATCAATAAAGCTGGTGCAATAAAAAATCAACGGCATTTTTTTTTAGGAATAGTCATTCAAACCTCGCCTAGTCGTGAAAACTCTACTATGCTGCGTGTATGATATTTGTCAAT